>JAVKPL010015461.1:0-12310 GCA_032173675.1 Gastrolobium villosum | reverse complement strand
TAATAAGAATGGCCCGCCAATCTTTCTAGCATTTGATCAATAAAGGGAAGTGGAATTCCGTGTAGCTGTGTTCAACCTCCTGTAATCAACACACATTCTCCAACCCGTGATGGTTCTGGTTGGGATCAACTCATGTTTTGCATTAGTGATGACTGTGACCCCACCTTTCTTTGGCACTGTTTGAACTGGACTTACCCATGCAGCATCAGAAATTGGGTAAATCATTCCTGCATCAAGAAGTTTTACAACTTCCTTCCTTACCACCTCTTTCATTGTTGGGTTCAATCTCCTTTGTGGTTGCCTCACAGGTTTGATATCATTTTCCAGGAGGATCTTATGTGTACAGAAGGAAGGATTTATGCCCTTTAAATACCAACCTCTATGTCTTCTTTTTCTTTCAGAAACATTGTACATAATCACGATTCAACTCATAATCAAGAGGCCGTTCTTTCTTATGTTGAACAGATTCAACTCGTTCTCTTCATAGCTCTTATTGTAGATGATCTCCTCATCGTTCATTCTCAGTTTAATCATCCCCTGCTCAACATCAATTAGGGCTCGGGCTGTAGCCAAAAAGGGTCTTCCTTAAATAACATGGGCTTCTCACTTCCTTCTCCCATATCCAATACCACAAAATCTGCAGGGAAGATAAACTTATCAACTTTGACAAGAATATCTTCTATGATCCCATTGGGTTTCCTTACGGATCTGTCAGCCAATTGGAGTGATACCTCTGTGGGTTTCAATTCCTCAATCCCCAATGATTTGTAGACTGATAAGGGCACTAAATTAATGCTAGCCCCAAGATCACATAAAGCTTTCCCAATGCCAATATCACCAATAGCAATAGGAATATTAAAACTTCCTGGATCACTCAGTTTATCTGGAATTTTCTGCTGGATAAAAGCACTACACTCTTCAGTGAGTGTTACAGTTTGACATTCCTGCAATTTTTGTTTCCTAGATAAGAGATCCTTCATGAATTTTGCATAACCTGGCATATTGGCTAGGGCTTCTGCAAAAGGAATATTAATATGTAGTTTCTTGAAAATGTCCAAGAATCTATCATAATGTTTGTTGTAGGCTCCCTTCTTGAATCTTTCTGGATAGGGTGCCTTAGACATAACATATTCGTGGCTTAACTCATGCTTTTCTTTTGCCACCACTGGTTGTTCTGCAACCTGCTCTTTTTCTTTTTCTACAATTACCTCAATCTCTGGTTCACTTGCTTTCTTTTCTTGCTCCTCCTTCTCTTTTTCCAGTTCCACAGGTGTTTTTGTTGGAACTGTTAGCATCTTACCACTTCTGGTTGTAACAGCCATACAGTCATCTTTTGGATTGTTGACTGTGTTACTTGGGAAGGTACCTGGAATTCTTTCTGAAAATTGTTTGGCCAGCTGGCCTATCTGATTCTCCAGGTTTTTAATGGAAGCATTTGTATTTTTATTGTTGGCTCTGGTTTCTTCCATGAAAGCATTGGTGTGTTGAGCCATATCATTGGAAGCCTTAGCCATTTGAGCGAAAGCTTTCTCCCATTGGGCTGGCTCTTTTTGCTGACTCTGAGAAGATTGAGTATAATTATTGCTAGTTTTGAAATCCGTACCTGATCCTTGAGTCCTCCGTTGGAAATTGTTGTTACTTCCAGGGAAATTTTGATTTCGCTGGAAATTTTGTTGTTGAGGACGCTGATCGTACCAGATTCCATTCACTTGAAGTGAATCTTCGGATGATGAATTTGGGCACTCATTGGATTCATGACTTTCTTGACATTGGTCACAAATCGGTAGAGTGGTTTGAACTTTTGACACCTGAAATCTGTCAAATTTTTCACTCAAGTTGTCAACCTTCTTAGATAATGATATCACATCATTATCTGTGGTTTTTTTCATTGCTCTTTGTGTGGGAATAAGCACACTCTCATTTTCATTTCTTGCAAGCTTTTTGATCAACTCAATGGCTTGCTCAGATGTGCTCTCCCGAATAGAGCCTCCTGCGGCACTATTTATTATCATCCTGGTTTCTGGGGTGATTCCGTTGAAAAATATCACCACTTTTCTATCATCATCTCCTTCATAATGTGCACATTTCCTGTTTAATTCTTGGAATCTGTTCCAAGTTGCACATAATGATTCTCCTTCCAACTGGCGAAAGTTTGTTATTTCGTTCACCAGCTGATTATATTTCTCCATGGAAAAGAAATGATCAAAGAACTTACTGGATAGATCTTCCCATGTCAGGATGCTGTTTGCTGGTTGTCTTTCGATCCACCTCAATGCTTTTCCCTTAACAGCGAAAGGGAACAACCGAAGCCTGATAGCATCTGTAGATACCCCATTGTGTTTGGTGGTATCACAGACCATCAAGAACCGGTCCATAAACTCATGTGGATCTTCATCATCAGCTCCAGAAAATTGAACCCTTTCCACCAAAGAGATTAATGATGGTTTGAGTTCAAAATTATTAGCCTCCACGTTTGGCCTGACTATGCTTGAATTGGCCCTGTTGAATACTGGAGTCAGAATTGTATTCAACGGTCTTGGAGGTTGATTGTTGGCATTTCCTCCTCGCCCATGACCAACATTGTTGTTTTCGGCCATTTCTTGAATTGGTTGTAAAGATGTGTACTTCAAATCTTCCCAAATGATCTGTCTAGCAGCCTTCCGTAGTTGTTTTTCTGTCTTTGTAATTTCAGAATCTATTACAAAGTCTTTAGGTGGAAGTCTACCTCGCATAAAAATTCAGAGAAAATTATTAGTAACACCTGCACAACACAATTAAGAGAGAAAAAATCTAATCTCAAGAATTTAAGGTTATTGGTAATATTGTAAATACAATCCCCGGCAACGGCGCCAAAAACTTGTTGCGATCTCGGCAAGTGCACCGATCGTTCCAAGTAATAAAGTGATAAGTAAGTATCGTCTCCACAGGGATTGATAAACAATTACTACTATAACCAGTACTCTTAAGTTAGATAAATCGATTGATTGTTGACAAATAATTGTAATTTAATTTAAATGACAATAAAAGTAAAAGAATTGTTTTTGTATTTTTCTGGAAAAGACTTAAAATAGATGAAGAATTGTTTTTGTAGAAAAGTGATGAAGAAGACTGTAGCCAGGGTACATTCACCAATTGTTCCCAATTTTACTTCGGATTGATTCATAAAACCTATTGAAATTAACAACTCAGACAAATTATCATCTTTTAGAAATAATTAGTTAGATCCCAATCCCTTGGCGATCTAACCCTTTACTTCAATTGGAACCCTAATCCCTTAGTAGTTCCGCCTGAAAATAAGCATTATGTAGATAAATCCCACGACTGCAATCCATACAAGTCTATCCCTAGAACATGCATGGAGAGTCATCTTTATCTCCTTTCAGGATCAGTATTCCAACATCCCTATTGTGAATCCTGATCCCCAGAATATTATTCCCTATTAGGTTGATCAGATCTAACAGAAATAATATCAATACGCTCAAGATAAAAGATGAAATATATTAATTCAATACATAGAATGATTCAATCCTTGTAGCAATTGTTTACAAAGGGATCATGCCCCTGACTACAGAAATAGATCTAGCCAATCAACATCATGATCGCTGATCTGATTTCAACATAAACTGGAAAAAGAAAATAAAGAAGAATACAAGAACAGAGTGATGAACACGAAGAACGCCTCCTCTAGGTCTTGTGATGTGTATTCTGAGATGATTTTCTTCAGAGGTTGAGTCTCCTTTTATAAGAGAGATTCTGACCTAATTTGCATTTTTGAATCTTCACACTTTCGCGCATCCCACGCTCAGAGCGCCACTCCCGCGCTCTGGGCGTGGGAGTTACTGCCACTTTTTCGCTTCCCGCGCTCACAGCGCAATCCCCGCGCTGTGAGCGCGGTTCCTTCTGCCCATTTTTGCTTTCTCGCGCTCTCAGCGCCACTCCCGCGCTGAGAGCGTGGGAACCTAGGTCTTTTTGATATGTTTTTGCCTCCTTTTGTTCATCTTCTTTGATATTCAGACTTTGGATATTTTTACTCTTTTTTCTCTGCTTTTCTTGCATTGATTGAGTCATTTTCTTCCTCTTTTTGCCTTGTAATTTCCTATATGCTGACCGCATATTAGTGGAGCTGTTGCAAAACCAATTTTGCCAACAACCTCCAATCTTATCCTCATGAAATTAAGTTCAAAATAATTTAAACTTAAATTCATAAACTATCATATAGTATACTTTTCATGCGCATAATTCAGCCCTAGAAGGGGTCCAAATATATTGAGTAGTTGCATTCAAAATTTGAATCAACTCACCCACTGATTCCCTCAACCACCAAATCTGAATGGAGCTTTGTTTTAAGTGATAAGATGACATCCTTATCACTCAAATTTGCACACCAAATAGCCCAAGGATGTGCTCCAAAGATGCTTCTTGATCCAAGGAATATGCTCCAATAAGATCCTGTCTTATCCTTTTGTTATGAAACAACTTTTCAAAGCCAATTCAAATTCGAATTCAAACACTTGAATTCAAATGTTCAAACATTCAAATTCAAAATTCAAAATTTCAAATTTCAAATTTCAAATTCAAAATTCGAATTTCAAAATTTAAATTCCAAATTCAAATTTCAAAATTCAAATTTCAAATTTCCAATTCAAATTTCAAATTCAAAATTCGAAATTCAAATATTTGATTCTTAATTTAACTAATTAAATTAATTAGTAATGGCTTGGACTATCCAAGCCCATTACTAAACTCCATGCACCACCCACCCATTTAGGTGCGCTTCCAAACAGCTTCTTGGGCTAACAACCATTATTAGGCCCAATACCTTTAAAGCTAGTCCATCATGACTACAAGGTGTTAGTGTGTGACCCATTAGGTCCAACTTAGCTTCTGACATAACTGGGCTTGGGCCCAACAAGCCCACAACCCAATTAATGACAACACAGAGCACTAGCAATGCTTTGTTGCCCCAGAACTAGTCAGATTAATGACTTGATCATCCTATTGCACATATTTGGTTACCGTATGTATTTCCCTTCGTCTCGGTTATCTTCCCATTAACCTAGGGTAAGGAAATGTATCAACCCATGCGGTTTAGGGTAAGCTTTATTCGAAATAGGGAATCTTCAATTTACTGACTCTAAAGGCAGATCATCTCATGATCTCTTTTACTATGCATAGATTCCCGAGTCCCTGTAAATGTCATCCTGATTTCTCCGGTTTACAGATAACCTAATCTCTCACAGAGATTTGACGAATTCCTTCAGCTTATTACCCTAGCCCTGTGCCCTTTAAGGACACGCCCAACAGTATACCTATGAGTCTCCATGTTTCAGGCAGACGAGGCATACAATCAAAACATGCCTTCAAGAACACAGTCCAGGTAATAACTTCTGGTCTAAGGAAAGACATACCCAAACATAAAGAGATTACTCTAATGACACTATCTGTGAGATTTCCTCATAGAGTCTCTTTTGGGTCTGTTCAGTGCGAGCTATACTCTTATAGGTCCACCCACGACTTTAGCTAAGATATCTCCATATCTGCAGCTCATGAGGTCTTTACCTTGTATCCATATACAAGTAGATAAGCCGTACTAGTCTTTACTCGAGATCACTGATCCCCAAACTCAGTGTCTCTAGAGTAGGAACATATAATTAGGAATAGACATGCAATATCCTTGAATCCTTATGATCGTGATCTCATCACAGATACTCAAGAGATACCTGTTCTATTCCAAGGGGTTTATCCAGTTTGTTCATATAATATTAACAGTAATATCGAGACACAATATGAAACTGAATAAATAGTGCTTTCATTTATTTGTGACAAACAAAGTTCTACATCTAGTGTCCTTTATTTAATCAAAAGATTGTCTCTAGGACACCCATATGCTAACATCTCTAGGGAGTATGCTCTGTTTCCTACTTTGTTCATTATCCGGTATGGTCCTTCCCAGTTTGGGGTGCGTTTTCCTTCGCGGGCGTTTTTGTTTCCAATGTCTGCCCTTCTAAGGACCAAATATTTTTCTTCGAATCTCTGAGGAACAACTTTCTTATTGTAATAAGTGGCTGACCTTTCTTTGGAAAGGTTGTCGGATTGAGCAGCATGTCCTCTGAGTTCATCCAGCAGGTCTAGGGCTTCTTTAAGATTTTGACTGTTGGCGACCTCGGCTACATGGTCACGCCGCCATGAGGGTTCACCAACCTCTACAGGTATCATGGCTTCTGCGCTGTACGTCAGTCTGAACAGTGTCTTTCGAGTGGAAGACTGGGCGATGGTTAAGTATCCCCACAGGAAGTTGTCCAAATTGTCAACCCAGGCCCCTTTATGAGCTTCCAACTTCTTCTTGATTCCTTTCGCCAGCATTTTGTTGGCCAACTCCACTAAGCCGTTGGATTGAGGATGTCCGACTGCAGTGAAATGATGTCTGATTTGCAAGCTTCTCATTAATTCACGGAACATGGCGTCGGTGAATTGGGTACCATTATCTGTAATGACTTCTCCGGGAATGCCGAAGCTGTAGACAATGCCTCGCCAAAAGAACTTCCTTGCTTTATGCGAAGTGATGGTGGCTAAAGGTTCTGCCTCCACCCATTTAGTAAAGTAGTCTATGGCGAAAATCAGCCATTGGATCCGTCCAGCCGCCATTAGGAAAGGTCCTAGGATGTCGATTCCCCATTTGTAGAAGGGCCATGGTGAAGTGATCGGCGTCAACGCTTCTGGTGGAGCTTTGTGTATGTCGGCGAACCTTTGGCATTTGTCACAATTTTTGACGTGCTCGTGGGCGTCACTCTCCATTGTTGGCCAATAAAACCCAGCTCTCAGTACCTTTTATGCTAGCGAGTGCCCGCCCATGTGATGGCCATTGATTCCTTCGTGGATTTCTTCTAAGACATATTGTATGTCACTAGGTTTCTAACACTTCAGAAGGGGGGTTGAGAGTCCCCTCTTATACAATCTCCCTTGAACTATACATTCGGACAACCTTTCTAGCTTCTTTTTGGTCGAGTGGTAGGGTACCTTCAGACAGGTAACTGATGATGGATGTGATCCAAGTCTCTTCCGCGACTTCAGCGGCCGCGTCTGAAATGCTCATGACTATGCATGGGTTAGTAAAATTATGTTGGATCACGGAGCGATTGTTACCTGGGCTTTTGGTGCTTGCTAGTTTGGCGAGGATATTTGCCCTGGTGTTTTCAGCTCGCCTGATATGCCCCACAGCGACACTTTCAAAGGTTTCAAGCAACTCCTTTACTTTCTCCAAGTACTTGCACATCAGTGGTCCTTTGGTTTGGTACTCCCTGGAGATCTGAAACGTCACCAACTAAGAGTCGCTGAAGACTGTGAGGCGTCGGGCTCCCATCTCTTTTGCTTGAATCAGGCCAGCTATCATGGCCTTGTACTCAGCCTGATTATTGGTGGTACTGAATTCGAAGGATAAGGAATGCTCAACGGCTACACCATCTGGATTTTCAATTATCATTCCAGCCCCTGAGCCTTTGGCGTTTGATGAGCCATCGACATATAACTTCCATGTCGCCGGGAGGGGTGCTTCGACCATTTGTCCATCGGGCGGTGAATTGTGCTTTATTTCTGCGATGAAGTCTATGAGTGCATGTGCCTTAATGGCGGTTCTTGGCTCATAGGCGATTTGGTATTCAGACAGCTCAATCGTCCAAGACATCATTCGTCCGACGAGGTCAGGTTTGTGTAGAACCTGGCGGATTGGCTGGTTGGTCCTGACGGTAATTGGATAACACTGAAAGTATGGTCTTAACCTTCTTACGGCAAAGATAAGCTTAAAGACAATTTTTTCCACCTGTTGGTATCGAAGCTCAGCCCCTTGTAGGACTTTGCTAATAAAGTAGATAGGTTTCTGCCCTTCCTCTTTTGATTCTTTGACCAACGCCGCAATGATAGCCTCAGCGCCTACGGCGAGGTATAAATACAACATCTCGTCATTGTCTGGCTTGGCAAGGACTGGTGGACAGGAGAGAACTCTTTTGAACTCTTGAAAGGCTTTTTCACACTCCTCAGACCACCGGAAGGTAGTTCCTTTCTTGAGTAAGCCGAAAAGGGGGAGAGACTTGTGGGCCGAATTTGCTAAGAAATGGGTGAGCGCTACAAGCCTCCTGGTTAACTATTGAACTTCTTTGACGGTTTGGGGGCTTCTCATTTCGATGACCGTCTTGCATTTGTCAAAGTTGACCTCTATGCCTCTCTCAGTGAGCATGAAGCCTAGAAACTTGCCGGTGGGGACACCGAAAGCCCATTTGCTGGGATTAAGGCGCATGTTGTACTTTCTCAACCTTTCAAACACGCCTCGGAGGTCTAACAAGCGTTGTTCTAGCGTTCTTGACTTGGCGATCATGTCGTCAATATAAACTTCGATGTTATCGCCAATTAGGTCTTTGAACACTGTATTCATCATCCGCTGGTATGTGGCACCGGCGTTCTTCAAACCGAAAGGCATCATGGTGTAACAGTAGTTGGCATTCTGGGTTATGAATGCCGTTTTGTCTTGGTCCTCCTTGAGGAATGGAATTTGATCGTAACCAGAGTACGCATCCATGAATGATAGCATTTTGAAACCTGATGCGTTATCGATCAATGCTGGGAAATGGATAAGCATCCTTGGGACATACCTTGTTCAAGTCAGTGTAGTCGACACACATCCTGCACGCTCCATTTGGCTTTTTACCCAACACAGGGTTGGATAGCCAAGTGGTGTATTTGATTTCCCTAATGAAGTCGGCGTCCCCTGCGTCAAACTCTACTGAGAAACACTGGTCATGCTCCTTCCCCTTCCTGCTAGGGAATCTTTCGACTGATTGAGTTGTTACTTGTAGGGGCACTGGTTGATCTTTGAAGGTGACTTTTGTAAGGACCTGCACCGCTAATTAAGGTAATTAATTAATTAATTGTGAGAATTAGGAAATAATTTCATAATTGACCCTAATAATTATTATGAGACTCTAATAATTATAGTAAGTGGGTAATAATGCTGAAAGTCATTTTTCGGGCGAAAAGCGCAGATATCGGTTCTGCTACCCGGTATAAATGCGTACCGGTGAAGTATCCCGGAAAATTATATTAAGTGCATGATAATTAGTAGAATAATATGTAGGACTTGTAAAACAAGTTTCAAGTCAAAATAATGAGAACTTGTGCCAGAACTGATACTGGCTATGGAAAAGCGTGTACTGAAAAGGTGCCCCAAAAAATAAAATAAAAATATGACAAATCTTAGAAATATGAGTAGGTTAAGATTGTAAACACCTGGTTGGGGTGAGGGTGAGCATTGTGAGTGAAAAGGACAGCCATTTTCTGAGTTTGGGGACTCTTTTGGAGTACCATGAAGGCTGACTCATTGGGTCGGGTGTTGAGGAGCCTTGTTCCTTGCTTGTAAGGCTTCAAGGTGTAACCTTTGTAAAGAAAGACCCTTGCTTGTGTAGTATTTTCGTGTGCCTTGAAGGTCAGACCTGTAGAGGCAGATTGGTGAGCTCCAAGAGCCATTGTTGCTCTGTTTTGAGCTTTGGTAAGCTTTGCAACCTTTGATCTTGAGTTTTGATGGTCTAAAGATGATGTCTTGCCATGTTTAATGAGGAAACAAGTAACCAACGGATATATGAACCTAAAACAGAATTAAGATGCATGCTTTAACGTGTTAAAGTGTTAAAAGTTAGACCTTTGGATTGGATTTTCGCGAAATGCAGAATCTGGGTTCTGTCGCAAAATATCCGGATATTGATATCCGGATATGGTATCCGGATATTGATATCCAGATATGCCCCCGACATATATGCAGATATTCTGGGATTTCGAGGAACAGTAAGGTACTGTTCATACAGAATTGATCTATGGGTCTATGGACCCTAGTATGATGAAGTTGAACTTCTGTAATAACTTAACTAAGTCAGAATCATGGGATTAAAGGCTTATGGCTTTGTGGGAAGCCTTAAGACGTAAAACGTAAAAGGAAAGCGTAGTCTTTATGTTTATGTTTATGAGCTTTGAATATTGAAATGATTGTCGGTCTACATCAGATTGTGATTTCTGCTGTGTTGGATCTTGAGCTGTGAAGACTCTTGGCTGTGGATTGTTAGCTTGCAAGGTAAGCTTTCGTGTCCTCGATTTAGCCATGTTGTGGTTCCACCAAGTTCCATGGGGGTATGGTTATATGCATGTTGTGTTACATGCTTTTGATGTTTTGGAAATGCTATTGAGCTGCTATATGCAATGTGCCTTTATGATATGCATGTGGTGTCCACCTATACAGTAAGCCTGAGTATGTGGTACATACGAAATGGTGAGGCTGTGGGTGAGGTGCAAGACTTCTAACTCTTACATTGGTGTAAGAATGTTTTTCCATATATATATATATATATATATATATATATATATGGCAAAATTATTTCTACAGCAACTTTAGATAAGCTTATCTACAGCTGCCATTTTTAACTATGTTCTCCCGGGAGAACATAGTGTTTAAAATGGAAGCTGTAGATAAGCTTATCTAAAGTTGTTGTAGAAATGTTTACCCCTATATATATATATATATATATATATATATATATATATATATATATATATATATATATATATATTATTAGCCATAGAAAACTTCAAAGGGTGAAACTGGCCCAATTCCAGCCACCTAATTCTGCTCCACAGATATGCATAAGGCACATGTAAGCAGAGTTCAATGTTATATAATCAAGGAAGGCAAGATAAACGACAAAGACAGACCAACAAACTACCCGAAGCTTCTGTCCAATAAACAATCTTCCAGCAGCCCATTACTTTGATAATGGAACATCTAAAATGGCATTCATAGAATACCTGCAAGGAAAAATTATTCAACATACTAGGGAACCTCATTTTTTTTGGAATCAGACAACACGTATGTCAAAAATTTTACCATCCATCAATTAGTTCAACTTTTACTGCCTCCCTGCTCTGAGCCCCAATTCCTGTCTCAAAAAAAGTCCCACTTTCCTGTCTGTGATCGGAGTGAAAACTAAAAATACAGAGAGTCATCGTTGAAGAAGGCAATGCATCTCCTTCAAGGATTTTCTTGATTGTAGACCGATGGCCATGATTCACTTCTCTTTCATATCTATGCACCAAATGTCATCATTAGTTTTATCGAACCAAAATATGTTCTTACAGCGCTTACATACCTGTACTTCGGTTCCTCAAGCACATTTGATACGCTCAAGAAATTTCCTTCACACCTAGCTGGATTGCATCTGTTGTACCATGCCAGTTTCCAGATAATCCAAATAATTGGTTATCCATAACCAAACTACTCTACAATTGAAGAATATTATCTTTTATCCTTAGCATTAAAATATAAAAATTACATAAATATCAATCATTTTTAAATATGACATTATTAGAAAAGTCTCAAATACTAACGGAATTTATCGAAGAAAAATATTTCGTTGAAATTTTTGACAAAAATCATATTACGTAGAAAATAGAGATGAAAAATGTTTTTGTCGAAACTAGAGACAGAACAAGATTTTGTCATCATCACTAACATAAATTTTTGAGTGACGAAATATTTCAGTCAAAATTCTTGATAGAATCTAAATTCCGTCGAAACTTTCGACAGAAACAATTCTGTCAAACTTTTCAACGAAAAATAATTCTGTAAATTTTTTTGATGAAACACATTTTCATAAAAAAAATTGACAGAAAATAATTTCGTCAGATTTTTTTGCGAAAAATAATTTCGTCCAAATTTTCGACGAAAAAATTTTCAGCAAAATTTTCAACAAAACACATTTAGAGGGAAAATTTTGACGAAAAATTTTTTTGACGGAAAAAATTTCTATAAGAAACTTCGATGGAATTTTTTTTTCAAAGTTCTTTACGAAATCTAAGTTCCCTCGAGATTTTTGACGAAAATATTTTTATAAAACATTTTGACGAAAACCATTTTCGTCAAAATTTTTATCGAAATATTGTTCGTCAAAAATTTTTACGAAAATTTTTCATAGAAATGTGTTCCGTTGAAAATTTTGATGGAAATGTTTTTTATCAAAAAACTTGACGGAAATATTTTTCGTCGAAAATTTTCGATGGAAATGTGTTTCGCTAAAAATTTTGACGAAAATTTTTTTTGTCACAAAATTTAACGAAAATATTTCCGTCGAAAACTTTTGACGGAATTTGAATTGTGTAAAGATTTTTTAAGAAAATTTTTTTCGTCAAAAGTTTTTGAAGTAAATGTGTTTCGTGGAAAATTTTGATAGAAATATTTTTCGTCAAAAATTTCGATGAATATGTTTGTTTGTTAAATATT
>JAVKPL010015460.1:0-12712 GCA_032173675.1 Gastrolobium villosum | reverse complement strand
GAGTACATACCACAAAAATTGAGAAAATAACACTTGAACCCATTAATAATAGTATAAGCAATGCATGTAACTCAAAACAATACAACAAACAAAAATAGAGAAACTAAGTACCCACGTTCAATTCAAAATTCTCCACCACCCAATGCAGCAAGATCTTCATCCCATTGAGACAAAAGAGACCTTCCCCAGCAATATGATCATTCTTTGTACCAGCAACATATAAAATAAGGAGCAGTGAGTCAGTGACCATTCTTTATACCACCTGAATACAAATAGCAAAAAATCAGAAGCAAAAAATTATTCAAGGGAACACATGATTATAATATAAATAATCATAAATATCTATAATGTAAAAGTTCCACACGATTTAAAAAGGAGTGACTGAGAGAGTTTGAGGATTATGATTGCAAGTCCTGTTCAATCGAGGCACCTTCATACAAACAATATGATATCATTTTATGTTGGCTCATCCTACATTAAAAATAAATTAAATTAGATTCTTATTCAAATTAAAATCAAATACAATAAAATTGTAAAATAAATTTAATTACTTAAGTTGATACCTTTTGTTTTTTTTTCAAACTATACTTGCTGCGTAGCCAATCTCCACCACAAATTAAAGCTTGAATGGTGTCTTCAGCTAGGCTAGCACGATACGCGTCAATAACTCTTCCTCCAGCACTGAATGTGGACTCTGATGCTACTGTAGAGATTGGAACAACAAGTATGTCTCTTGCCATCTTTGATAAAATTCTGTACTTTGAACTATTATTCTTCCACCATTCCAAGGCATTGAAGGAAATATGAGATTTTTCATCACATATATAAACATCCTCTTCAAGATAACATTTTAACTCTGATTTTATTGGGGGGATAGCTTGCTTTTCTCGCACCAAGTTCATGATTTTAGCAAAACCAGAGCCAAGTGAAACTTCAGGTGGACGAGTGGAAGATGATGATTGATTCATACTAGCTTCCACCTCATTATTAGAGGATGACTCTTGCAAACTTAGAGCCAAATACTTATTGTATAAATCCTCTAAAGCTTGATTCACCTTTTCCACATTATAATTTGTCTCATTTTCTGATTTGTATATTAGTGGGAAACAAATATTGACCACGTGAAATTTACATCGTGGGTCCAAAACACTTGCTATAGCCATCAACAAATTGCATTCCCCCCAATATTTGTCAAATTTTTCTTTCATTGGCTTTGTCATTCCTCTCATAAAATCATCAATATCTTCAACTGCAGCATCAATCACTTCTTTAATCCTATAAACTTCAGGAAGATATAGATAGGTTGTGGGGTAATCACTTCCTGATATGACATTAGTAGCAAGACTGAAAACTTCTAAGAGATTACAAACTTTTTCAACCTTTTCCCAATCCATATTAGATGGCAAGTAATTATAGTGTGGCTCCCTCTCTTTGTATTCTGGAAATACATCTTTGAATTTGGAAGCAATAAATAACATTTCATATGTGGAATTCCATCTAGTGGGACAATCAATAACTAACTTCCTTTCTTTTATCCCCATCTGCTTAACAATATCGCTAAATGTCTTCAACCTTAAGTCAGATTGATTAACATATTTAACACTTTCACGAACATTTTCAATGATATCCTTTATCTGACCAAGACCATGTTGTACCAATAAATTCAATATATGTGCACAACATCGCACATGAAATAACTTTCCACTAAGGACTAAGTTATTGTTTCTTGATAAAGTGCCTTTGAGGTTTCTTATGCAAACATCATTATAAGCAGCATTATCAACCGATACTGAAAATACTTTACTTTCAATACCCCATAATTGCAAACATTTAAAAATTGCATCAGAAACATCAACTCCACGCCTTGGAGGTGGCACTTTAACAAAACTCAAAACTCTTTTTTGTAAATTCCATTCTGAATCAACAAAGTGACAAGTGATGACCATATATTCAGCTACTTGGTGACTAGATCTCCACATATCAGTGGTTAAACTGATCTTATTCACACTCATCAGTAAAGCCTTAAGAACTTTTTTTTTTTTTCTACCTCATATATTTTCATGCAATCATTTTTTGTTGTCTGACGCGAGACTTTCTCAAATTCATTATTAGCATACTTAAAGCCCCACATCCAAACTGTATCATCCACAATGCTAAAAGGATACTCATGAACCATAATAGCAGTAGCAATAATTTCTCTCATCTTTTCATTAGAATACTTACATCCGGGTGTAAGGAAAGGGTTCAAGGAAGAATTTGTCGGTTGAAATGCTAGAGTGGATTGCTTGTGTCGTGCTTGGTCTAATTTCCTTTGCAAGCAATTTTGTGAATGCCTCCTCAAATGGCTAGTGCTACCTCCATTCCTACCAGTAGCAAATCTACTTTTGCAATAGTTGCAAACTGCTTTTCGCCCAACCTCAGGGAGTTCAACTTCATGAAAGTCATTCCAAACAAGTGATGTTTTCCTCTTCTTTTTTGCTGTCATTGATTCTCCACCATCTCTTACTTGTTCTGTTACTTGTTCATCTCGTACTTGAACTTGATTGGAGTCACTTGGTACCCTAACCCCATCACTTCCACTTGGATTAGAGTCCATTATTCTAGCCTATAACATGACATAACATAATATAATATTAGATACATAACATAACGTAGTATTATAATATGCTTCAAAGAGAAAGAAAGGAAGTAGCTTAAGCAAAGAGAAAGAACATGTTTATATTACTAGGAAAATACATAACATTATGGTATGCAAGAGAAAAAAGAAGTAAAAAGAAAATGCTTCAAAGGCCCATGGCAGAAGCTTAATCAAAAAAGCCTTACAAATTTAGAGAACAAATACAGTGATTTTAATTATTAAAAACATTTTAATTATAAACTTATTTCTAGAAACTTAAATATCATAAAAGCAGAGCAGCATCTATACTATCTTCATTTTTATAATAAGTATATAGAACAAAAATGAAGATTAGTGTGAATAAAAAATAAGAATGGGAAAAAGATGAATAAGAAAACAAAATGTAACCAATTCATTCTCAATTTCTAGAATCCCTATCGTCACCTCTTCAAAAGAAAATGATATCCTAGAAATAAAATGTTTTTGAACTTTTTTTTCAACAACTTAATATATTTCACAAATTAATTGGTGGAAAGAAAACGTTCACTTTTGAAAACAGTTACATAAATTATTACTTGCTAACTATTTTAGTTATTCTGCAAAAAGAAAAAAAAAGTACTTTTCGATACAAAGCATAATGGGATAAATTCCATTTTGACACTTATACAATAATAATTATGATTACTTGTTAACTATTAAGTTATGTTGCAGTATAGCATGCTTTGTTTATGTAGTAGCATTTATTTGGTGGAAGCGGGGATGGGTGGGAGATTGAGTTTCATATATGTGGTGTGTACTTACATAGTGTCAATTGCCAAATTATAAAGTGAGTTTCTTGGATAAAATCTACTGCATCTTATTATAAATATTAGCTAGCTTGAATATCACCAAAAGAAATTGACATTTGAATCATAACGAGGGAAAGTAATAATAACATATACAGGGGGGAATCAAAGTACCCAAAAAAAATAAAAAATGTGGAATAGATATTATTTGTTTAATCAAAATGAATTGTATGAAAGAACTATATGCTAAACCAATATTGATACTTGTTCTAAATGGACCACAACAAATTCCATACAAACATATTAATAATATTTATCACGTGGAAAAAATATTTAGTCGATCAGTTATTTTATTTATATTATAAAGTATTTTCATAAATCAAATAGAGACCTACCTCTGCAAACATGACTCATACCAAGCACTTATGGTGTAAGAAGTAGATTCAGGGAAGCCAAATAATAAAATTAGTTGAATAGTCTAATAACTCTAAGTCTCTACTCTAACCAACAAGATACAAAGGAGTGCCCACAAGTTGGAACTGACTAAAAAATTTCCCACATGACATCAATAACAACTTCAGAAATATTGCAAGTATAAAGATAACAATTCTAGCTGTAAAAATGATATTGGAAATTAAGATAGTCTTACAGGATTGAAGTCTTCTCCCAATACACCCCTACTTCGCGAAGCCTTTTTAACTTCAGCTATCAATCTGACAGAGATAATTCTAGAACCTTAAACAATGTTTTATGAAATGGGTAATCAAGTAAAGAAATGGGTTTTAGAAAAAGTCGTTACCTTTTGAATCTACTCGGTGGTGAGGTTAGGGATAGGGAAAATGAGGGAAACTGTTGAACAAATGCTCAAAGAAAAGTAACCTGAAACAACATGCAGACAATAATAGGAAACAACATCATTTATCAATCAAGGGGGAAAAGGAAATCCAAAAAAAAATAGAGTAAGGGTTTCAAAAAAAAAAAAAATCCAGACCCAAAAGCTAAAATAGCAAAGGGGAAGAAAATATCAGCACTCTCATAGCCTCACGGTCACAGGGAAGTTTGTGGGTAGTATGATTGTTTGACAGGGTAAAGTAGAAACGAATATGTTTGCGGTTAGAATGTGAAACGACTGTGTACCAAAAAAAAAAGAATGTGAAACGACTAAAGTAGTTAAGGGAATTACCATAATAGAGAAAATAAATTTGATTTAAAAAAATTGTTTAAAAATACAGGTCAGCCTGGAGGCTTATGGGCCAGGCTGTGCAAAATAGGCCTGTGGCCTGATTTTAAAAAAGGCTTTATAATAAGCTCAAGATTGTTTCATTTATTAAACAGGCCAAGCCAGGCCAGGCCAAAGACAGGCCAGGCCAGAGGCCCCTGACAGGCTGCCTGACCCATTTACACCCCTACCCAGAACTAGTCAGATTAATGACTTGATCATCCTATTGCACATATTTGGTTACCGTATGTATTTCCCTTCGTCTCGGTTATCTTCTCATTAACCTAGGGTAAGAAAATGTATCAACCCCTGCGGTTTAGGGTAAGCTTTATTCGAAATAGGGAATCTTCAATTTACTGACTCTAAAGGCAGATCATCTCATGATCTCTTTTACTATGCATAGATTCCCGAGTCCCTGTAAATGTCATCCCGATTTCTCCGGTTTACAGATAACCTAATCTCTCACAGAGATTTGATGAATTCCTTCAGCTTATTACCCTAGCCCTGTGCCCTTTCAGGATACACCCAACAGTATACCTATGAGTCTCCATGTTTCAGGCAGACGAGGCATACAATCAAAACATGCCTTCAAGAACAAAGTCTAGGTAATAACTTCTGGTCCAAGGAAAGACATACCCAAACATAAAGAGATTACTCTAATGACACTATCTGTGAGATTTCCTCATAGAGTCTCTTTTTGGGTCTGTTCAGTGCGAGCTATACTCTTATAGGTCCACCCACGACTTTAGCTAAGATATCTCCATATCTGCATCTCATTAGGTCTTTACCTTGTATCCATATACAAGTAGATAAGTCGTACTAGTCTTACCCGAGATCACTGATCCCCAAACTCAGTGTCTCTAGACTAGGAACATATAACTAGGAACAGACATGCGATATCCTTGAATCCTCATGATTGTGATCTCATCACATATACTCAAGAGATACATGTTCTATTCCAAGGGGTTTATCCAGTTCATTCATATAATATTAACAATAATATCAAGACATAATATGAAACTGAATAAATAGTGCTTTTATTTATTTGTGACAAACAAAATTCTACATCTAGTGTCCTTTATTTAATCAAAAGATTGTCTCTAGGACACCCATATACTAACAAGCTCCCACTTGGCCTAGAGCCAATCAGACCTAAGTCATATGCCCAAAGCCTCATAATGACTATCATGTTTTCTCTGAGAAAAAGCCTTTATCAGAGAATCAGCCAGGTTATCATCTGTGGGAACATAATCCATTTTTACATCATTCCTATCAATGATTTCTCTAATCAGATGATATCTGCGGAGCACGTGTTTAGATCATTGATGAGACCTAGGTTCCTTTGACTGCACAATGGCTCATGTGTTGTCGCAAAGCAACTGTATGGGCTCATCCACGCTTGGAACCACCCTTAGTTCATTTATGAACTTCTGGATCCACATGGCCTCTTTAGCTGCTTCTGAAGCAGCTATGTATTCAGCTGCTGTCGTTGAATCTGCTGTTGTCTCCTGCTTGGAACTCTTCCAAGACACTGCCCCACCATTTAAGGTGAATACGAATCCTGACTGTGACTTGCAGTCATCCTTGTCACTCTGAAAGCTGGCATCAGTGAACCCTTTCACTGTTAACTCATTAACCCCACCATAGACCAGAAATGCATCTTTAGTTCTTCTTAAGTATTTAAGGATGGTTTTGACTGCCGTCGAGTGACCCTCTCCAGGGTCCGTCTGGTATCTGCTCGTAATGCTTAAAGCATATGAGGCATCTGATCTCGTACATATCATGGCATACATGATGGATCCAATAGCCGAAGCGTATGGAATTCCACTCATGCGGTCCTTCTCAGGCTGTGACTTAGGACACATAGCCCTTGATAGGTGTACCCCATGACTGACAGGAAGAAAACCCCTTTTTGACCCTTCCATGCTAAACCTCTTTAGCATCTTGTCAACAAAAGTGGATTGAGATAAACCCAGCAGCCTCTTGGATCTATCTCTATAGATCTTTATACCAAGTATAAAGGCTGCCTCTCCCAAATCCTTCATGGTGAAGTTTTCTGAAAGCCACTCTTTCGTTATTTTTAATGTGGGGATGTCATTTCCTATTAGCAATATGTCATATACATAAAGTACTAGGAAGAAGACATCACTCCCACTAACCTTCCTGTAAACATAAGGTTCATCCTCGTTCTTGATAAAACCGTTACTCTTAACGACTTCATCAAAACGTATATTCCAACTCCTTGATGCTTGCTTTAGCCCATATATTGACCTTTGTAGTTTGCATACCATATGCTCCTGATCTTTGATTTCAAAGCCTTCGGTTGTGTCATGTACACTTCCTCCTTCAAGAACCCATTCAAGAAGGCGATCTTGACATCCATTTGCCAAATTTCATAGTCATGGTATGCTGCTATTGCAAGCATGATCCTAATAGATTTGATCATGGAAACTGGTGAGAAAGTTTCATCATAGTCAACTCCTTGTCTTTGACGATACCCTTTCGCCACCAACCTAGCTTTGTAGGTCTGAACATTTCCATCTGCATCAGTCTTTCTTTTAAAGACCCATTTATTTCCGATAGGAACTATTCCTTGCGGTTTAGGAACCAAGGTCCATACCTTGTTTTGATACATCGAATCCATTTCAGATTCCATGGCTTCAAGCCATCTAGAGGAGTCAACATCCTTGACTGCCTCCTCGTAGTTACTTGGTTCATCATCCTCGATAGTTTGCTGATTCTCAATCATAAACCCATAACTCTCAGGTGGATGGATGACCCTCGTAGATCTACGGAGTTGTGTGTTTACTTCTCCATTGGAGAACGTCGCCTGCGGCGCAGACTCGAGTTCCTCAATCTGTTCTTGTGGATCTTGCACTTCTTCAAGATCAATCTTACTCCCACTGCCTCCTTGAGAGATCAAATCCTTCTCAAGGAACTCAGTATTCTTTGACACAAACACTTTGTGTTCTTCCATGGAGTAGAAATAGTATCCCTTAGTACCTTTAGGATACCCCACAAATAGACATTTAGTATTCTTAGCACTAAGCTTTTCTGATATCAACGCTTTGACATAAGCTGGCGATCCCCATACCCTGAGGTAACTCAGGTTGGGTCTCTTACCACTCCATATCTCATATGGTGTGGTCTGAACAGATTTAGACGGTCCCCTATTTAGAAGGTATGTCGTTGTGTCTAAGGCATATCCCCAAAATGATTTTGGAAGTTGAGTCTCACTCATCATAGACCTAACCATGTCTAACAAGGTCTTGTTTCTCCTTTCGGAGACACCGTTTTGGTGTGGTGTGTAAGGAGCGGTAAGTTGTGAGAGAATTTCACTTTCTCTCAGATAATCCTGAAACTCGTGGCTCAAATATTCACCACCACGATCTAATCGTAATGTCTTAATCATCTTGCCACGTTGTTTCTCCACTTCATTCCCAAACTGTTTAAACTTTTCAAAAGCTTCAGATTTATATCTCTTTAGGTATATATACCCAAATCTTGAGTTGTCATCTGTAAAGGTAATGAAATAAGAATATCCACCTGTAGCCTCAATAGACATCGGGCCACATACATCAGTATGAATGAGTTCTAATAATTCATTAGCCCTATGATTCTCAAGCCCTTTGGGCTTTTGTCGAATCATTTTCCCAGCTAGACAAGATTCACACTGTCCATAGGATTCCAAATCCTTGGAGTCCAGGTATCCATCTCTATGCATCCTAGACAATCTTGTTTCATTTATGTGCCCTAGTCTACAGTACCAAAGATAAGATTGATTATCCGTCCTAGGTCGTTTCACATCTATATTGAGCACTTCAGTTCCCTTTTCCAACACATACAATCCATTTATTAAAGAAGTAGTACCATAAACCATATCATTCAAAATGATAGAAAATGTACCATTCCTAATACTGAAAGTATAACCATCTTGTTCTAAACAATAAATTGAAATAATGTTTCTTGAAACATTCAGAACATAAAGACAATTATTCAAATGCAATAAATGGCCCTAGGCAAAATAAGGTCAGCATCTCCAACTGAATGAGTAGTAACCCTTGCTCCATTACCAACGCGGAGATCCACCTCATTTCTTCCCAATCTACTTGGGCTCCTAAGTACCTGCAAAACATTGTAGATATGAGAATCACATCAGGTATCCAATACCCATGAGGTTGGATTAGCACAAGAATAATTTATCTCAATCATGAAAATAACTGAGGCAGAAGCATCCCCATGCTTCTTGTCCTTCGCATTGTTCAGGTAGTCTGGACAGTTCCTCTTCCAATGGCCTTTCTTGCCACAATGGAAGCACTCAGCATCACCGTTGTCCTTAGGTGCCTTCTTACCCTTCTTTTTGCCCTTCTTCTTCTTGGATTTTCCTTTGGGATTAAGGGGGTCACCTTTTGCAGACTCCTTACCCTTTCCCTTGGCCTTGCTAGGCCCACCAATTAAAAGAGCCTGTGTCCTATCCTTCTTGATAGACACTTCAGTAGTTGTTAACATGCTTAACAACACAGGCAAGCTCACTTGCATCCCATGCATATTGTAATTCGTAATGAATTGACTGAAGGAAGGTGGAAGTGAGGTGAGGACTAAGTCATTACTTAGCTCGGCATCCATGATGAAGCCTAGGTTTCCTAGCTTCTCAATCAGCCTGATCATCTTAAGAACATGGCTGCTAACAGACATGCTCTCAGACATCCTACAAGAGAACAGTTCTCTTGAGGCCTCATACCTCTCATGCATGCCTTTAATATCATACAACTCCTTGAGATGCATGATAATAGAGGGAGCATCCATATGCTCATGCTGCTTTTGCAGTACAGGCGACATGGATGCCAACATGATGCATACTGCCATCACATTGTCATCCAAGTCTTGTTGATGGGTTACGAAATCAAATTCCGCAAACCCTTCTTCCCCTTCCCTAGGAGCTATGGGTATTCCGGCATCTAAGACGTAGGCAATCTTTTCGGCCCTAAGAACAATTCTTAGGTTCCGATACCAGTCCATAAAATTTGAACCGGTCAGTTTATTCGTATCGAGTACTGAACACAGTGACAGTGGATTAGTCATACTATAAGCTGAAAAAGATGTAAAGATAGTTTTAGTTAATATACGGTTATGTAGTTAAAAGCAAATTATTAAAGATTTTAAATAATTTGCCCCTCCCACTATTTTATCTAAGTCAATGACCCTTACTATTTGACTTAGGGTTAATCTACTTTTAGATTTTACCTTAATGGGATTAAGAGTGCGATTATTTATTTTAATCTCTGTCTGAGACCGCAAGAATAATTTAAATAATGGGTTGGTCTTTATCAATTAGGTTGACAAATCTTTTTCACTTAGTGTGCATCTCATGCAACCAACCTAGCACCATTACCCTAAGCACATAAGCCCGGCTGTGCCTGCAACTTATGTCTTAGTTAAGCATTAAACCAGCAGCCTAAGTGTCTTACACTTCAAAAACTACTCTAGCTCAACGAAACAGTGGGTCCCAACTGAGTTGTGGAGCACCACTATGTAGAAGAGGTTTGATTAGCATTGGTGGTGGGAGGTAATCATACGCTTAATTATTTATTCCTTTTAAGGGTTCCTTTTATTTTAGGGTTAATTAGGTCTCATCAAACGCATGTTATAAGTTATCATGCTCGTCGTAACCTATGTCAAACATCTACCGGTTTACACTAGTCGCTGTTGGACAAACATAATAACCATACAAAACGCGGTTTGCCCAATTCATGCATACTAGACGTTCTAATCATACATGCATATAAACAGTTTATATTGAGATAGTCATGGTGCTCGCGCTTTTGTCCATTTTGCTTCTTTAAGCAACGACTGCTTGTCATCTACAGTGAAGAATAAGTACCCGCTACCAAGGATCGATGATTTGATGGACCAGCTGAGAGGAGCCAGAGTCTTTTCCAAGATAGATTTACGATCGGAATACCATCAAATACGGGTCAAACTGGAGGATATTCCGAAAATAGCTTTTAGAACTCGTTATGGGCACTACGAATATCAGGTGATTCCGTTCGGTCTTACGAATGCTCCAGCGGTATTCATGGATTACATGAACCGCATCTTCCGCCCATTTCTTGATCAATTTGTTATTGTGTTTATCGATGACATCCTGATTTACTCTGCCAATGAAGAGCTGCACGTGGAACACTTGAGGATTGTTTTGCAAATCTTGAAGGAGAAGCAGTTGTACGCAAAGTGGTCAAAATGCGAGTTTTGGCTTAAAGAAGTCCAGTTTCTGGGTCACATAATTTCAACATAAGGTGTTGCTGTGGATCCCAGCAAGGTTGAAGCTGTCATGAATTGGGAATGACCCAAGACTGTCACTGAAGTAAGGATTTTCTTAGGTCTTGCTGAATATTATCGAAGGTTTATTTAGAATTTCTCTCAGTTAGTACAACCTCTTACCCGTCTCACTCGGAAGGATAAGCCTTTTGAGTGGACTGGAGCTTGTGAAGAATGTTTCATGGAATTGAAGAGTAGGTTGACGAGTGCTCCGGTACTTACTATTCGGGATCCTACTAGAAAGTTTGAAGTATACTGTGATGCGTCGTTGAAAGGACTTGGATGTGTTTTCATGCAGGATCGTATGGCGGTAACTTATGCTTCTCGACAATTAATGCCTCATGAAGAAAATTATCCTACGCATGATTTGGAGTTAGCAGCTATAGTGTTCGCACTTAAAATATGGAGACACTACTTGTATGGTTCGCAGTTTGATGTGTTCAACGATCACAAGAGTCTGAAGTACTTGTTCGATAAGAAGGAATTGAATATGAGGCAACGACGGTGGATGGAATTCCTGAAGGACTATGAGTTTGAACTTAAATACCACCCAGGAAAGGCAAACGTGGTAGCTGACGCCCTGAGTTGGAAGACACTGCACACTGCAACTCTGATGATGGAAGAACTGAAATTGTTTGAGGCCTTTCGAGATTTGAATTTGTCTGTAGTCAAAGGAAGATGTAGCATAAGATTGGGAAGTATAAAAATTGAGAATGAGTTACTCAGTAGAATTAAGGAGGCTCAAATAGATAAGGAGCTAGTCCATAATTTGGTTGGTATTCAAGATGTAGTATGGGATGAGAATGATATATTGAGATTCCAAGGTCGGTTAGTTGTGCCAAATGAAGAATTGAAGCAAGAAGTATTACAGGAGGCTCATAAGGGTAATTATGCCGTTCATCCTGGATCCACGAAGATGTACCTTGACTTGAAGACTTCGTTTTGGTGGCCGGGTATGAAGCGTGATATTGCTGAGTATGTATCTCGATGTCTAACTTGTCAGAAGGTGAAGTACGAACATCAAAAACCTTCGGGACTTCTTCAACCTTTGGAGATTCCCGAGTGTAAGTGGGACAGTATTGCGATGGATTTTGTAGTTGGACTTCCTCGGACGCGAGAAGGATATGATGCTATTTGGGTGATTGTTGATCGATTAACGAAGTCAGCTCATTTCTTGTGTGTTAGAACCACGTATAATACAGAGAGGCTTGCCAGAATTTATCTTCGGGAGATTGTGAAGCTACATGGAGTCCCTACCAGTATTGTCAGTGATCGTGATCCCAAGTTTACCTCTAAGTTTTGGGAGTCTTTTCAGCGAGCTTTAGGGACCCATTTGAGGTTGAGTACTGCTTACCACCCGCAAACCGATGGTCAGACAGAACGCACTATTCAAGCTTTAGAGGATATGTTGCGAGCATGCGTTTTGGAGTTAGGAGGCAGTTGGGACAATTATCTTCCTTTGATTGAATTTGCTTACAACAATAGTTACCATTCCAGTATTCAAATGGCACTGTATGAAGCTTTGTATGGGAGAAAATATAGATCCCCTTTGTGCTGGACTGAAGTGGGTGAGCGAAGTATTTTAGGACCTGATCTAATTCAAGAAACATTCGAACAGGTGAAGAAGATTCGAGAAAATATGCAGCGGGCTCAGGCCAGACAGAAAAGTTATTACGACAAACGTCATAAGCCATTATTGTTCGAAGTAGGAGATCATGTATTTTTGAGAATCACACCTACCTCGGGACTCGGCAGAGAATGGGAGTAAAGAAG
>JAVKPL010015459.1:0-12700 GCA_032173675.1 Gastrolobium villosum | reverse complement strand
GCGCGTGGAGGCTTAATGCCTATTTATACTTAAGTGGGCACACACTCCTAGGTCAAAAACTCTTCCCTACGTGCCTCCATATTCTGAATACCCTTCAGCCACCCTTGGTCACCTTCTTCTCCATTGTTGAGAGCCAAGGAGCTCCCTTTCTCTTTGGTTTCTTCTCCTTGTGCCTTGTGCTTGTGAGAGCTTGCTTGGTGAGGGAGTGTGAGGTGTTTTCTCCTCTGTTCCAGCCCTGTGAGTGAGGTTGTGAGGTCTGAGTTTGAGGTTTTGGGTGGTGGGAGTCTTGTTCTTGAGTGGTGTAGCCTCAAGAAGCCTTCTTTGTGAGGAAAGGTCCTTGCTTGGGTGACATTTTCGTGCACCTTGAGGTCTGTACTTTGGAGCTGACTTGTGAGCTCCAAGAGCACCATTGTTGGCTGCTCAAAGCTTGGGGTAAGTGTTCTACACCTTTGATCTTAAGTTTAATGCTTAAAGTTGGTGTCTTGGCATGTAAAAGATTAAAATGAAGTAACCAACACCTAAATAAACTTGTATATGCTTAAAGATGCATGCTTTAACGTGTACATGTGTTAAAAGTTGGATCTTTGGGATGGATATTCACGAAATGCAGAAACTGCATTCTGTCGTGAGATATCCGGATATTCGTCGAACAGATATCCGGATATCAGTATCCGGATATGGTATCCGGATATTGATATCCGGATATGGGATCTGGGTATCCGGATATGACATATCCGGATATGTCCAGTGTGATATCCGGATATGGCATATCCGGATATGCCCCTTCTGATATCCGGATATCCTGGGTTCTGCGCAGACAGTAGCTTCACTGTATGAACAGTAAGCTATGGGGTGTGTGTGGACCCTAGTTTAAGGAAGTTGAACTTCTGTAATAAAAGGACTAAGTCAGAATCATATGATTAAGGGCTTATGGCTTTGTTGGAAGCCTTAAGGCGTAAAACGTAAAGGAAAGGCGTAGTCTTTAAGTTGTATGCATGTTGTGCATTAATATTGACTTGATAAATGGTCCATATCAGATTGTGATACTGCTGGTTGAGGACTAGTGTGTGGTTGGACTCTTGGCTTGGATAGCTAGCTTGCAAGGTAAGCTTTCGTGTCCTCGGTTTAGCCATTTTGATGTTCCACCATGTCCCATGGGGATGGGTTTATGCATGTTGTGTTACATGCTTTGATTATTTTGAAATGCTGTTGAGCTGTTTATATGTAATGAGCTATTATGATATGCATGTGGTGTCCACCTATACGGTAAGCCTGAGTATGTAGTACATACAAGATGGTGAGGCTGTGGTGAGGTACAGGTAGCGTCCTGGTACTCATGTAGGCATAGACGTATTCCTACATTTCTCTGGCCAGTAGATTTGATATGCACACATGACATGATTAATTGCTGCATCGCATAGTTTTGGAACTTATATTCTAAATACTGTTTTAGAACTTATATTACACATGTAAGTGAGCTTGGGGTGGAGACTCCTTGAGGACCCCTTGTCTTACTGAGATTTCTTGTTAGAGATCTCACCCCACGTTTGGGGACGCTTATTTCAGGATCAGGTAATGTTGAGGGCTCAGGTGGCAGGAGGCCAGAGCTGAGTTGATGAGTTGATATGATGATGTGCTGGATTTACTGTTATGTTTTCCGCTTTGATTATGCTATTTATGTTGAGACTGTTATTGGGCTTTGTTGCCTTATTTGGTGAGCATGGGGTTTGTCCATGCCACATGTTTGACTTTGGTCTTTTAGGTTAATGTTGTAATTAAAGTATCAGGATTTTGACCCAGGCTACTTGTGTAGACCTGTGGCTTTAGATACTCACTTATTATATTTATGTACGAGGTATTCAGTTAGTCGTCTTGCAATTTACATACAGGCAGTATTTTTATGAAAATGATTAAGTGATCAAGTTGGTTAAGTTAATGACGTCATAATTGAATTAAAGAAAAAGTTATTCCGCATTTTAATTAAGCGTGGCTTAATACGATAGTGTGTTAACAATCCGGGTTAACACGGGCTGTTACATTTTATGGTATCAGAGCACTTTCTAGGGAAAAGCCTGTATGTATTGCAATAACTTAGGATGTGTCGTTGCGTGTCTACTTTGTGTTCACTCTGACTGGTGTGTGTTATGATAATGCATGTGCGACCACATGGCGTGGGCCTGATCAACTCATTCTTTGTGTAACTTGTGCAGAGTCATGGTGCCACCAAGGAGGAACACTAGTACGAGCGAGGATCAATCGGATCCTATCCTGGCTGCATTAGCTGAGATGCAGGCGGCCCGACTAGCCGACCAGGAAGCCACGAGGCTGGCAAACCGGGCGATGCTGGACGCAATTCGAGATGCGAACCGGCAAACCACGGCAGAGGTTCTGGAGGAGAACCGGATGGCCAACATGACGATGATGAGGGTCATGTTGGAGGAGTTGAGGGCTGGTCCTGCTGCGGGCCAGGGTCCTCCACCACCTCCACCGCCGCCACCGCCTCCACCTCCGCCTAGTCAACAGGAGGACTCCCAGAGCCAGATGGGTGAGGGTAGTCACTTGACGGGGGCCATGCAGACTATCCCCGTACTTGCTGAGGATCGTGACAAGATCGATCGCCGGCTGAATGCTTTCCGCAAGCATAAGCCACCTTCATTCGATGGATCGTATGATCCCATTGCTGCTGCTAGATGGCTTCAGGCGCTAGACAAGATTTTTCGGATCATGCAGTGCACCGATCCGCAGAAGCTGTTGTTCGCCACTTATATGCTGGAGGGCGAGGCCCATGAGTGGTGGACCAACCTTTCTCAGGTCTACGAGATGCAGGGTCATGTGATGACGTGGCCATTCTTCGAGGAGAGCTTTCTGGGTCAGTACTTCCCTTATGACTCACAGGAGAGGAAGCAGGGGGAGTTTGACCGGTTGGTTCAGGGCTCGTTGTCTGTCGACGAGTACCTGGCCAAGTTTAATGAGCTGGTGAAGTTTTCACACTTCAGGATGGCGAGGCCTACTCCTACATTCTTGGCTGCTAAGTTCCGCAGGGGACTTAATGAGGATATTGCTGGTTACTTAGCTGGGTCTGCATCCAGAGATTTTGGGACACTGGTCCAGCAGTGTCGTGATATTGAGGACTTCTACAGCACGAGTAAGGCCAAGAAGGCCAAGATGGAGGTACCCCAGGGTACCGGCGGTTCCACTCCCTGGAAGAGTAAAAATTTTGCGAACAAGGGCAAGGGCAAGCAGATGGCGGCTAAGCAAACGCCAAACCAGTTCAGAAAGACTACCGCTACTGGGAACGCTGCTAGACCTCCTGCTCCCAGATGTTCGGGATGCGGGAAGTCACATTTTGGGCCGTGTTCTACCGGACAGTTGATATGCTTCCAGTGTGGCAAGGAGGGCCACTATTCCAGAGATTGCCCGACGGCGAGAGTTGCTGCAGTACAGGCTGTGCCTTTGCAGATGGTTCCTACTGGGGCACCAGCCGTGCCACCTACTACGGGGCGTGTGTATACGTTGGATCGTCAGCAGTCGGACAGAGCTCCGAACCTGGTCAGAGGTACTATTACCATTGGTGGAGCAACTGTTGATGTTTTGTTTGATTCCGGGGCAACGCACTCTTTTGTTGCTACCCCTATTGCTGTGGGGCTTGAGTTGCCCAGTGATGTGCTTTCTCCACCGATGCGGGTTACCACCGCCACCGGAGAGAAATGTTTGACCTCCACTGTTCATCGCGATGTAGCGTTTCAGTGGGATGGCCGTGACTTCTTGGTAGATCTGATAGGATTACCGATGGCCAACCTTCAAATTATTCTGGGCATGGATTGGTTGTCCAGAAACTGTGCAATGATTGACTGTTGTGCCAAGAAAGTGGTGATGTCTCCGGGTGGGTCCACAGCCAGTTCCTCACCGTTCATTTCAGTCCTGCAGGCGAGGAGGGCCTTGAGAGCAGGGGCATTTGGCTATGTCATGTTGGGAGGTTTGGTGAGTGGGACACAGGAGGATCTCACTGGCATTCCTGTGGTGAGGGAATTCCTAGAGGTGTTTCCTGAGGAGATTCCTGAGTTTCCACCACAGAGGGAGATAGAGTTCTCCATTGACTTATTGCCTGGTGTGGGGCCTATATCGTTGGCTCCATACCGGATGTCGCCACCAGAGCTGGCGGAGCTGAAGAAGCATATCGAGGAGCTTTCAGCAAAAGACTTTATTCGGCCGAGTGTGTCTCCCTGGGGAGCACCGGTCATATTTGTGAAAAAGAAAGATGGGACCATGCGGTTGTGCACCGACTACCGACAATTGAACAAGGTGACAATCAAGAACAAGTATCCTCTTCCACGCATTGATGATTTGCTGGATCAGCTCAGGGGTGCTTGTGTGTATTCCAAGATTGATCTCCAGTCCGGTTATCATCAGATACGGGTAAAGCCGGAGGATGTCCCAAAGACAACATTTCGCTCGAGGTACGGGCACTACGAGTACTTGGTGATCCCGTTTGGACTCACCAATGCACCCGCAGTGTTCATGGACTACATGAACAGAATCTTCCAGCCGTACCTGGATCAGTTTGTGATCGTCTTCATTGACGACATCTTGATCTACTCCAAGACGGAGGAAGAGCATACCGAGCACTTGAAGATTGTGTTGCAAGTGCTAAAAGAGAAGAAGCTCTATGCGAAGCCGTCAAAATGCGAGTTTTGGCTCAAGGCGGTGAAATTTCTGGGTCATGTGATTTCTGCTAATGGAGTTGCAGTTGATCCTAACAAGATTGAGGCCGTGATGGATTGGGAGAGGCCCAAGACGGTTACAGAAGTAAGAAGCTTCCTGGGTTTGGCAGGTTACTATCGGAGGTTCATAGAAGGATTCTCCAAGATGGTGCTACCGATGACTCGCCTTACCCGGAAGGAGACTCCATTCGTGTGGACACATGAGTGTGAGGAGTGTTTCCAGGAGTTGAAGGAGAGACTGACTACTGCTCCTGTGTTAGTCCTTCCTGATCCTGCGGAGCAATTCGAGTTGTACTGCGATGCCTCTGGTAAAGGACTTGGCTGTGTGCTGATGCAGAAAGGGAAAGCGGTTGCTTACGCTTCAAGACAGTTGAAACCTCATGAGGAGAACTACCCGACTCACGACTTGGAGTTGGCAGCCATTGTTTTTGCTTTCAAGATTTGGAGGCATTACCTGTTTGGCATGAAGTTTGCTGTATTCAGTGATCACAAGAGCCTGAAATATCTGTTTGACCAGAAGGAGTTGAACATGAGACAGCGTAGATGGATGGAGTTCTTGAAGGACTACGACTTTGAGTTGAGGTACCACCCTGGCAAGGCCAATGTGGTAGCCGATGCCTTGAGTCGGAAATCCGTGAGCTTATCCAGTTTAATGATGAACGACTATGAGGTGATCGAGAAGTTCAGAGACTTGAGAGTGAACTCCTTGTTTGGGGGTGCACTGCTTGAGTTAGAAACAGCAGAAGTGATTAATGAGCTGATGGAAAAGATCAAAGAGGCGCAAGTGCAAAGAGAGTGCCTTGATTACGTAAAGAACCAGGACGGTGTGTCTTGGAATGATGATGGTTTGCTGCTGTTCCAAAAGAGGATTGTCATTCCTCGAGGGCCATTGACCGAAGAGGTTATGGCAGAGGCTCATAAAGGCCGGTTCACTATCCACCCTGGTGCTACGAAAATGTACCAGGACTTAAAAAGGAATTTTTGGTGGCCGGGCATGAAGAAGGACATAGCGGTCTACGTGTCCAAATGTCTTATTTGCCAGAAAGTGAAGATCGAGCACCAGAAACCGTCTGGTAAACTTCAACCTCTGGAGATTCCACAGTGGAAGTGGGAGAGTATTTCCATGGACTTCGTGGTGGGATTGCCCAAAACTCAGGCTGGTTGTGACTCTATTTGGGTCATAGTGGACAGATTGACCAAGTCTGCCCATTTTCTTCCAGTGAAGGTGAGCTTCACTACAGAGCAGTTGGCCAAGCTATATGTCCGCGAGATTGTGAGGCTTCACGGGGTGCCCGAGAGTATCATCAGTGATAGGGACCCGAAGTTCACATCTCGGTTCTGGGAGGCGCTGCAGGAGGCTTTTGGTACGCAGTTGAGATTGAGTACCGCCTATCACCCTCAGACTGACGGACAGACTGAGCGGACCATCCAGACATTGGAGGACATGTTGAGAGCTTGCACGTTGGAGCAGGGTTCTGCATGGGATAGGTACCTTCCGTTGGTTGAATTCTCGTACAACAACAGTTTTCATGCTAGTCTGGGCATGGCACCCTACGAGGCGCTGTACGGTAGGAGGTGTCGGACTCCTACCTGCTGGTCTGAGGTTGGAGATAAAGAGCTTTTCGGCTTGGACTTTGTCCAAGATACTACCCTACAGATCCAGATGATCAGGGAAAAGTTGAAGCAGGCGCAGAATCGTCAGAAGAGCTACTATGATGTCAAGCATCGACCACTGGAGTTCAGTGAGGGTGAGCACGTGTTTGTGAAACTTTCACCTGTCACCGGTGTTGGACGGGCACTCGGCGTGAGGAAGTTGAGCCCGCGATTCATAGGGCCCTACCAGATCCTTGGTAGAGTAGGACCAGTTGCCTATCGACTCGCCTTACCTCCGAACCTAGCCAACATCCACGACGTGTTTCACGTGTCTCAGCTTCGAAAATACATAGCAGACCCTTCGCACGTGGTGCAGCCGGATGATGTGGAGGTTCGGGAGAACCTAAAGACTCCCGTCGGACCACTCAAGATTCTCGATCGAGGCGAGAAACAGCTCAGAAGCAAGATCATTCCGATGGTCAAGGTGCAATGGTCAGGAAGAACTCCTGAGGAGTGTACCTGGGAGCGAGAGGATGAGCTTCTCCGACAGTATCCCGACTTTCGAGACAGGTATGTTTCTGATTTTGAGGACAAAATCCTTAAAAAGGTGGGGTGAATGTAAGAACCCGCACCGCTAATTAAGGTAATTAGTGAATTAATTATGATAATTAGGAAATAATTCCATAATTGACCCTACTAATTATTAATGGGCTTAGATAATTATATTGAGTGAGTAAAAATGCTGAAAGTCGCTTTTCGGAAGAAAAGCGCAGATACCGGTTCTGCTACTCGGTATAAATGCGTACCGGAAAAGTATCCCGGAAAATTATAACGAACGCATGATAATTACTAGAATATTATGTAGGACTTGTAAAACAAGTTTCAAGTCAAAATGACGTAATCTGATGCCAGAACTGATACTGGCTATGGGAAAGCGCGTACCGGAAAGGTGCTCCGAAAAATAAAATAAAAATATGACAAATCTTAGAAAAATGCGTAGGTCTAGAATCCGAAGTTTGGGATCAATATCTTTTACTTTGCGATTAAGGCTAATACTGCGCGTTGAGGCTTAATGCCTATTTATACTTAAGTGGGCACACACTCCTAGGTCAAAAACTCTTCCCTACGTGCCTCCATATTCTGAATACCTTTCAGCCACCCTTGGTCACCTTCTTCTCCATTGTTGTGAGCCAAGGAGCTCCCTTTCTCTTTGGTTCTTCTCCTTGTGCCTTGTGCTTGTGAGAGCTTGTTTGGTAAGGGAGTGTGAGGTGTTTTCTCCTCTGTTCCAGCCCTGTGAGTGAGGTTGTGAGGTCTGAGTTTGTGGTTTTGGGTGGTGGGAGTCTTGTTCTTGAGTGGTGAAGCCTCAAGAAGCCTTCTTTGTGAGGAAAGGTCCTTGCTTGGGTGACATTTTCGTGCACCTTGAGGTCTGTACTTTGGAGCTGACTTGTGAGCTCCAAGAGCACCATTGTTGGCTGCTCAAAGCTTGGGGTAAGTGTTCTACACCTTTGATCTTAATTTTAATGCTTAAAGTTGGTGTCTTGGCATGTAAAAGATTAAAATGAAGTAACCAACACCTAAATGAACTTGTATATGCTTAAAGATGCATGCTTTAACGTGTACATGTGTTAAAAGTTGGATCTTTGGGATGGATATTCACGAAATGCAGAAACTGCATTCTGTCGTGAGATATCCGGATATCTGTCGAACAGATATCCGGATATCAGTATCCGGATATGGTATCCGGATATTGATATCCGGATATGGGATCTGGGTATCCGGATATGACATATCCGGATATGTCCAGTATGATATCCGGATATGGCATATCCGGATATGCCCCTTCTGATATCCGGATATCCTGGGTTCTGCGCAGACAGTAGCTTCACTGTATGAACAGTAGGCTATGGGGTGTGTGTGGACCCTAGTTTAAGGAAGTTGAACTTCTGTAATAAAAGGACTAAGTCAGAATCATATGATTAAGGGCTTATGGCTTTGATGGAAGCCTTAAGACGTAAAACGTAAAGGAAAGGCGTAGTCTTTAAGTTGTATGCATGTTGCGCATTAATATTGACTTGATATATGGTCCATATCAGATTGTGATACTGCTGTTTGAGGACTAGTGAGTGGTCGGACTCCTGGCTTGGATAGCTAGCTTGCAAGGTAAGCTTTCGTGTCCTCGGTTTAGCCATTTTGATGTTCCACCATGTCCCATGGGGATGGGTTTATGCATGCTGTGTTACATGCTTTGATTATTTTGAAATGCTGTTGAGCTGTTTATATGTAATGAGCTATTATGATATGCATGTGGTGTCCACCTAGACGGCAATCCTGAGTATGTAGTACATACAAGATGGAGAAGCATGTGGGTGAGGTGCAGGTAGTATCCATGTACTCATGTAGGCATAGACGTATTCCTACATTTCTCTGGCCAGTAGATTTGAAAGCACACATGACATGATTAATTGCTGCATCGCATGATTTTGGAACTTATACTGTAATACTGTTTTAGAACTTATATTACACATGTAAGTGAGCTTGGGGTGGAGACTCCTTGAGGACCCCTTGTCTTACTGAGATTTCTTGTTAGAGATCTCACCCCACGTTTGGGGACGCTTATTTCAGGATCAGGTAATGTTGAGGGCTCGGGTGGCAGGAGGCCAGAGCTGAGTTGATTTGATGATATGCTGACTGCTGTTTTTATTTCAGACTGTTGTTTACGATTTCTGTTGAGTTTATGTTATGACTGTTATTGGGCTTTGTTGCCTTATTTGGTGAGCATGGGGTTTGTCCATGCCACATGTTTGACTTTGGTCTTTTAGGATAATGTTGTAATTAAAGTATCAGGATTTTGTCCCAGGCTACTTGTGTAGACCTGTGGCTTTAGATACTCACTTATTATATTTAGTGATCAAGTTGGTTAAGTTAATGACGTCATAATTGAATTAAAGAAAAAGTTATTCCGCATTTTAATTAAGCGTGGCTTAATACGATAGTGTGTTAACAATCCGGGTTAACACGGGCTGTTACACCATGTTGATTGTATATCCATGCTGGTAATACTGTATGTATGGGTCTATGTTTCTTACCAAATTACATCTCTTTTGGTTGGTTGATGTAATCATGTAAGTAGATCTATGGACATTATTTTGAGACCTTTTATGTATTGGATATCCTATGTCGTGGATGGCTGGGTAATATGATTTATGCCTGAATTATATTAAACTGTCAATCAGGATGAAATTATCATGGTGGGAGTTATTCCCAATGGTTCGAAATACAGACAAAATGTTGCTCGTTTTATTTTGACCAAAGAAGCGATGACAATTGTAATACATAAGGAAAATAAAAAAAGTTAACCAGTAAGCTTACACATTTATTAAGTTTAAAATTTGCTGCGCTAAATATTATATGAATGCTAATTAACCGGCTACGGAATGGGTGTTACATTTTATGGTATCAGAGGAGTTTAGTTCCAAGGGAATTCCTTGATGAATGTAAATGAATTTGTTGATGTCTATGAGTGACTTTTGGGTTTTTCTATGACAATGCATATGTGACCATTTAGTATGAGCCTGATCAACTCATTTCTTTGTATAACATGTGCAGAGTCATGGTACCTCCTAGAATGACTCAGGCGAAATCTGATGGACAACCAGATATCTTGTTGACTGATTTGGTTATGAACCGAAGTAACCGTAAGGCATCTAATGCTAATGCTAGTCAAGAACCGGTTGCTGCTGCTTTGGCAAGTATGCAGCAGGAATTGGCTGCTAGTAGTCAAGAACTGGTTGTTGCCACTTTGCCAATGAGTGTTTAGAAAGGATCGAACGAGTTGCAAGTATACAAGTTGTACCAGTGCCTCAAGTTGGGGTCGAGTGCGCACAATAGAATCACTCAATACAGAGGATAATGTTAATCCAGTCAGAGGTATGAATTTTAGAGTCACTCATTTAATGTTGTTCACCAGTAATAGTGACTACCTTGTGATTCCATTTTGTGGTGAAGTGTGAAATTGTTATTGCCTTCGTTTCTAAGGATCTTAAATGAAATAATATTCCTTCTTGTAAGGTTAATAGAAAAATAAGATGATAGGTTAATAGACCTAAGGAAAAACCTTCTAGGTTAGCTTGTCAACATGAGGTTAAGGTATTAAGATGTATGGATCCTTAAGAGCCATATAGATTGACCATTGAAAAAGATGTAATAAACACATATGTGAGTGAGTGTGTGTGCTGAGAAAGTAATAAGTTAAGATGTTAAATCGATAGATTTGATTGTGGTTTTATCAATATAAGATTATGCTCTACGAAGATAAAAGACGAATGAAGCAAAGTAATATAATGAAAGAACATGCTTTAGTCATGCACAAGGATGTGCGAGCCTCTAGAGGAAATGGTGTAAAACTATAACCTGGTATAATAGGAATGAATAGTTCACCTGCATTTAGTTTACATGAAATTCCATATACGAGATTGATGTATTTGCTAGGGAATGAGAAACTCTTTAGCCAGGTTAATATGTAAATATGGCTTTCTTTTGGGGAAATAGTTCTTATGGGTGATGACTCTTAGAAGTACCTAAATAGACCTAGCTTAAAAGAATTGACTTCTTTGAGTAAGACTCGTGGAGGTGCCAAAATAGAGAAATAGAAATTCTGACTAAGAAAGTTGTGAACATGGTATTATTAGCGAAAGAGCTAAAATAGCATGAAGTGTGAGTAGAAAAATAAAGAGTTGTATACTTAGTGGAAGAGCTAAGGTATAATTAAAGTAAAGAGTTATATACTTAGTGGAAGAGCTAAAGTACAATGAATGTAAAAGATTGTATAGTAGTGGAAGAGCTAATGTGCAATCATATGTAAATGAGTAGCATAATTAGTGGAAGAGCTAATGTGCTCTTGAAGATGAAAATTGTATAATTAGTGAAGGATCTAATGTACAATAGAACGAGAAAAATGTATACTTAGTGAAAGAGTTATAGTACCATTGAATGAGAAAAATATATACTTAGTGGAAGAGCTAATGTATAGTTGAGAAGTGCAATTGTGTGATTAGGGAAAGATCCAATATGCAATTGGAAACGAGTATATAGATTGTATAATTAGTAGATAAACTAATGTACAATTGAGAAATTATGTGATTTTTTTTATTAATACCCTTAGATCGATGTTGATAAAAGGCAAAATCTTCTTTGGGTATCCATATGAAATATGAATTTAGGTGAAAAACCTAGATAGCCTATAGCTAATACGTTGTAGATCGGGTGTCGATATTGAAAGAGAATTGGTAGTATATATATGAATTAAGAAAGAAACAATGAGTACGGTCACGTATGTATGCTTCACATTCAAGTTAGATGAGACATATTAAACAAGGATTCTGGGCATGGTAATGTTGTCCCATTACTTGTATATATTTTAAAATGTGATGAGAAGACATGCTAGACTCGGAATAAGGTGAAACCTTATACTTAATAGACAGATAGTGTGAGATATTAGAAAGATGATATATATAATAAGACTATGCAAATGAATTCATAGCCCGGAAATATTATTGCCTAATTAATAGTTGAACATGTAGTCCTAATGTATAATGTATAACCTAGGCTATGTGAGAATGTAAGATATAGAGAGCTTGAAAGACTGCTAACCTGAATGAACATGTAATATTAGAAATCTACGTAAGACCATGAAAGGTCAAGGTATAATACCATGTACTAGAAATGTCATGGTTAGACAAAACTGTTATCTTGGAGTACGACTCTAGTGATAAATGAACGTAAGTCATGTGGACGTAAAATCCTTATGACCTTGACGAATGTGGATAAAGATGCAAAAAGGATTAGAATTAGATAATCGCTATGAAGTCCAATGGAAGGGCAGAGCCCTTGAGGAGGCTACTTATGAGCGTGAGGATGAGATCCTCCGACTATATCCTGAGTTTGTTTCCAGGTATCATCTTATTTTGCAGACAAAATCCTAAAATAGTTGGGTGAGTATAATGATACTAGCATATAAGTAAATAAATTAAAGTCACTTTGATGAAAAATGAGTTAAAAATGACAGTTAAGGGGTAAAAATATGGGTAGACAAAATTACACAAAAAGTAGAAGGAAAAATAGAAACATGACTATACAAATATTCTAGTCCATTGGATAAAGTTTGGTAATAAACAGAGGTGACTTGATAGATAAGCCTTTAACCAATTGAATTTCACTTAACATATGTAAGTGAAAAGTTTCAAAACTTTCTCATTTCTTATTCATCTTCCAGCAGACTCGACAGTGAGGGAGGAAAAAAAAATTTTTGAGAGAAATCTTTCAAAATTCATAGAAAGAGCTAGAGACCTTATAAACACTTTGTTCTAAATCCAAACTCTTCAGAAATT
>JAVKPL010015458.1:0-126068 GCA_032173675.1 Gastrolobium villosum | reverse complement strand
CAAGATTGAGATTTAACTTATGTATCATCAGCCTTCTTCAATTTTTGTATTAAAATTTGATTGTCGCACTCTAAAATTAATCTTCTATACCTCAAACTCCAAGCCATTTTTGTTGAAATGAGATAATATTGGTTGAGTTGTACAATTGTTGGAATTTTAATCATTGATTAAATAGTTACATAATCATAGGAGATTTGTATTAAATAGATTAATTTTCTTATTTGCAGTTGATTGACATAGTCATACGATATTGACATAATCATATGAGATTTGTATTAAATAGAAATAGTAATAGTTTATTTCATTTCGTTATTCATAGTTGATTGACAGCTAATTTATAATGGACCTAGAGTCCTCATTTATGTATATAATTACCCCAGTAGAGGAAGAATAGACATGCAGAAATATTCATAATATGACCATGCATTGTTTTGATAATTTTTAAGCCAATAACCAAACCCCTGCATTCAGCTGTAAATGCAGTAACATGTCTGTTAATGTTTACTTCTAAGAGAAGTAGTTTTTTTTTTACAAAAGTTTTTATAAGAAACTACTTTTTGTTGTTTTAAAATAAATTAAATCAAACACAATAAATTGAAATCACACCAAGATTTTCCAAATTTATTAAAAGTCCCAAAATACAAGAAATGCCGGCTTTGTTCAGTTGAGTATGAAATATCGTTATGTCAAATGCTCCTTTTGCAACACACACAAAAAAAATACTATTAATTGTACATAAAATTAAAAGCATTGCAATGTCGGTGACGCTGTTTTCGTCCACATTCGGATCAGTAACTCTTTTTTTGTTCAATTCACATCAATAAAAGAAAAGATTATAAGAACACAATATTTGCAGGGGTTCAATTGCACGGTCACATGAACAGAGATATTATCTGTCAACAACGAAATCAATCAAGTCCAAGAGAGACATACACATGAGATCCCTCAAACCCAAAAGTCAAGCAAAAAAGATGAACAGTAATTCACAAGAAAAGGAACAAGCCCTGATTAATAACTACAACCTATAGCCATGCATGTCCTAATTAATAATGGCTAAAACCTGCACCACCAGGATCCATGGAACTGACACCACAGACCCATGCACTATACCCATTGAAATCCTCATTCAAGAAAGACATATCTGATAAACTTTGCATAGGTGATGATGCAACTGGTAATGGTGGAAGTGCAATTAACGGTGGAAGTGAATTATCAACCTTCCTCTTCTTCTTTTCCTTTGCAGCAACAAGTTTCATCTTCAAATCTTCTATGCAATTCTTGAATTCCTCAACTTGTTCAAAACTCATATCTTCAATGGAGAGATCCCACCATTCAGTAAATAACAAACCATTCTTTTTTGCCTCAGTGATCTCTTTATGATGCATATTCTCTTCTTTCAACTTAGCTTTAGTTGCCTCATATTTTAGCCTTAGGGTTTCAACACCCTCTTGAAACCTCCTTTTAGCACCATGGTTGTGATATCCTCCTCCTCCGGTGGCGCCGTGGTAGCGCTGGATGACAAAGTCCGGATCGGGGTAGCCGCAGGCATAGAGCTTTCCTTTTTCAGAATTGATGATCAAAGCAGTTTCAGCTTGGCAAAAAAGGGATAGCTCAGTAACTTTGTTGAAAAGCCCTTGTTTGCGTTTCGAGAAGGTCACATGGCGCTTGATTTTTTCTTTCACTTTCTTGATCTCAACCTTTCCCTTTCGTACGTTTCGCTTTCTTACAGATGATGAATCCATTGAGATGGAAAAGACAAAAAAAGAAATTGAAAGAAAGAAAAGAGAAAGAAAAGGAAACCTTTTGGACAATTTTCTAGACGGACAGTGTTCTAAAGAAGAGGAAGTTGGAGAATACTTTTCTTGTCCGAAGATTTTAGGACGATTTCCCTTTTATTACCCCCTCGCACAATCTCCCTATTTTTTTTTATCTTTTTAATTCTCAAATTATATCTTTTAATTTTGGAGGATATCTTTTGATAGATAATATAACCTATCTCAAATAAATATGAATCTCACATGAGAAAAAAAATATGATTATTCATTCTATACTAACTACTACACACCTTAGCGAAAGAACTATGAATTAAATTTTTTTTGTTTGAATCATGAATTAAAATTTTTAATTATTGCATTTTTAATACTTTTATTTTTAATTATCTTTGGCTATATTATAAAATTCTTCGTTAAATATTGAATTATGAGAATAAAAATTTATTGAAATAAAATAGTTTAATTTTTTTTTATCTCTCAATCATAATTAACTCTAATATTTTCGTTTAGATTCTCTATTAAATTATGGAATTGAAAATATTAAAAAAAATTAAATTCCAATAGGATTGCTGCATATTATTTTTGGCCGTTAATAACTTCAATATGTTATTTTATATATATATATATATATATATATATATATATATATATAATATAGATAATGGAAAAAATAAATCTTCTGTTGTAAGAGATTGTAATGTCATGTTATAGATACATCAAGTATGGGACCCGCCTATTTGAAAAGAGCAAAAAACAAATAAATGAGTAGCTCACCTTTTTATAATGTGTGTAGGAAGGGTTTGTTTTCTCATGTAACATGAGAAAAACAAACTCCTAAAATAATATGTTAGTTAGGATATACATACTACAATTCCAAGATTTACCTGTCTTCTTCCCGTTAAGTAATGGCAAAAAAATTAAATTAATGTTTTTTAATAAAATAATTACGCATTTATTACAGTTTTAGAAATAATTACGCATTTATTGCACAATGTGACGCTTCTATTGAGGCGTCTCACCCTAAAAGGAGACGCCTCATTTAGGCGTCACTCATCTGGTGTTGACACATGTCAATTGTTTTTCCAAATAAACTTAATTTAATCATAAAACTTCTGAAAGCCATAACTTTTGACTCGAGTATCTAAATCAGGTAATTCTTTTTTTGATTCCACATAACACAATTTTGATTTGCAAAAAAGATATTATAAGAGTGGTTAAACCGAGAAGCCTCTGAGTTCTAGGTTTGTGATTTAAATTAAAAAAATAATATTATTAATAAGGAAAACAAAATAATAATTTGGTTTGTGATTTAAACTAAAAAATCAATTTGAAGAATCTGTAGAAATAAAGACAATAATTAAATAAATATTCTAAATCTCTAAGGAAGAAGTATATTAATTTTGAAATTAATGATTAATGCTATAAGCTTCTGGGTTATTATTCGTGGTCTGAAATTAATGATGGCTTATGAATGTTTTTCAAAAATAAAATTACCTAAATTAGACGTGATTGCCTCTTGATTGAAATCTAATTTAGACGCGATTGGTGACGTGTCGGGTGTTGACACGTGTCATATTTTTAAACTCAGAAGCCTCCGAGTTCTGCGTTTGTGATTTAACATAAAAAATAAATCAAGATTTGATGTGAAATTTAAATAAAAATATTATTTTTATTATAAAAAAAATTTGGTTTGTGATTTAAATTAAAAGTAACAATTATTATTAGAGGTAGGTTATACTTACAACTTTTTTTATAACCTTTTACAATCATATCTTAACACCATTGATTTCCGCCAATCAACTGTTATGATTTTTCCAAATTAAATTCATTAATTAATTATTAAATCACAATAAATGATAACCGTTGATTGGTGAAAATCAACGGTGTTAAGATACGGTTGTAAGAGGTTGTAAAAAAAAGGTTGTAAGTATAGCCTTCCTCTTATTATTAATAAGGAAAATAAAATAAAGATTTGATTTGTTATTTAAACTCAAAAATTTGATTTGATTTGAAAAATTCTATACCTCAAATTCCAAGTCATTTTTGTTGAAATGAGATAATATTTGTTGAGTTGTACAATTGTTGGAATTTTAATCATTAATTACAGAGTTACATAATCATAGAAGATTTGTATTAAATAGATTAATTTTCTTATTTGCAGTTGATTGATATAATCATACGATATTGACATAATCATATGATATTTGTATTAAATAGAAATAGTAACAGTTTATTTCATTTCCTTATTCATAGTTGATTGATAGCTAATTTGTAATGGACCTAAAGTCCTCATTTATGTATATAATTACCCTAGTAGAGGAAGAATAAAAATGCAGAAATATTCATAATATGGCACCATTGTTTTGATAATTTTTAAGCCAATAACCAAACCCCTGCATTCAGCTGTAAATGCCGTAACATGTCTGTTAACGTTTACTTCTAAGAGAAGTAGTTTTTTTTTTCAAAAGTTTTTATAAGAAACTACTTTTTTGTTTTAAAATAAATTAAACCAAACACAATAAATTGAAACCACACCAAGATTTTCCAAGTTTATTAAAAGTCCCAAAAAATAAGAAATGCCGAAACACTAAATGCGGCTTTGTTCAGTTGAGTATGAAATACCATTATAACAAATACTCCTTTTGCAACACACACAAAAAAATACTACTTTTGCAACATGTACAATGAAAGTTTCCCTTCAATCAATTAATTGTACATAAAATTAAAAGCATTGCAATGTCAGTGACGCTGTTTTCTTCCTCATTCGGATCAGTAACTCTTTTTTTGTTCAATTCACATCAATAAAAGAAAAGATTATAAGAGCACAATATTTGCAGGGGTTCAATTGAACGGTCACATGAACAGAGATATTATCTGTCAACAACGAAATCAATCAAGTCCAAGAGAGACATATACATGAAATCCCTCAAACCCAAAAGTCAAGCAAAAAAGATGAACAATAATTCAAAAGAAAAGGAACAAGCCCCGATTAATAGCTGCTATCTATTGCCATGCATGCCCTAATTAATAATGGCTAAAACCTGCACCACCAGGATCCATGGTACTGACACCACAGTCCCATGCACCACCATTACAACATTCGCAAGCCATGTTATATACTGAATTTCCCAGATGAAACCAGCATCCAGTAATTCTTTAACGTGTTCTTCTAAGACTCGTTGGCGCTCAGGTCCCAATTTCCTCTTTTTTTGTGAAATTGGTATTAAGCCCGGATAGACTGCCAGCTTGTGGCAACAAAAATTTGGATCAATACCCGGAATTTCTGACGAAGTCCAAGCGAAGACATCCTTGTTTCCTCTGAGAAACTCGGCAATTTCGCCTTTGAGAAGGGGGTCGATGGACTTACCAATTCGGGTATATTGACCGGGTTCATCCCCCAATAATAAATCTTCTAATTCTCCATCAGGTTCTAGCCATGGGATTGTTTCCTCCCTCATGTCGAGTTCCACGAAGTTAACCGGCTTTCCTTGGTGTTGAGGAGCTATATTTTTTGCATGTTTATCACCAGGATGAATCCGAGGAAGGTTGGAAGGTTCGCTTTTGCTTTCTTTGATAGTATCGAAATAACATCCTCGAGATTCCTTCTGATCACCACAAATGGTGATTACGTCATTCTTGCTGCTTACCATCTTGATCTTCTGATGTTTAGTAGAAACCATCATGTCCCATTGGTGTATGGTTGGTCTTCCCATGATTATGTTGTATTCTGACGGAAAATCAGCTACTGTGAACCTCACCCGTTCTGATTTGAACGCTTGTTTTGTTCCTAGTGTTAATCCCAGGTCTATATAACCTTTCGGAGAAGTGTGTTGTTCGTTAAAAGCTATCAGCATTGTTTTACAAGGGCTGAGATCTTCTTCATCAAGGTTCATCTTTTTGAACGCGTCTCATAATATAATGTCAGCACAACTTCCTACACCTACGAAGATTTTTTTAACCCGGAAATTAACTAGGGTTCCAGCAATAACCAAACCATCTACATGTCCCGGCATTACTCCTTGCATATCCTCCTTTGTGAAGTATAACAAAGGGGGGTCTAGCGTGTTTTGATTCTCCTTAAAAGCAGGGCGATCTCGAACGGAGAGGACCTCCCTCAAATATTTCCGTCTGGCATTCATCATGTCGCCGCCTCCACCAAGAGCCCCACTGATTACATTACATTCAAAAGCTACTTCCGGGAATTCCTCATGGGTAGATCCCTTTGCCGGGATTTTGCTCTCCTTGCCCTTGTTTTCAGGAGCTGGGTTTCTATTTCTTTTTCTGTTGTCAAACTTTCTCTTGTTATTTTTAGATCCCTGTGTCCGGATTACGTATTGTCGCAATCTGCCATCTCTTACGAATTTTTCTACAGCATCTCGGAGATCCCAGCATTGATCTGTTGTGTGACCCGGCCCATCATGAAACGCGCAGTATTTGGATTTGTCCAACCCTCCTATGTCAAATATGGGTCGGGGTCTGTCTACCTTTCTCATTTCCGTCATGGCTACTTCCCTCCATATTTGAGAACGCGGAGCATTCGATGGTGTATATTTGTCATACCTTCCAACTCGATCTCAGGAATAGGGTATTCTGGGTCTTTTTTCTTTTTTCTTGATGTCGACCCGATCTCTTGCTTTCAGCACCGGGCTTCTCTCTTTTGGGCTTACTCCCTTTCCATCTTCTGGTTGAGCGTTTGTTATCTCCATTTGTTCGAGTTCAAGGTACTTCTTGGATCGGGTTCTGAATTATTTCAATGTTTTCACTGGCTCTTTGTAGACTGATTTGGCCAATCTTGACGCACCGTCCAAGCCAGCCACAATAAGGTGAACGTGGACATTTTCTAGTAAATTTGGTACCTGCAAGGCAGCATCTTTGAATCGATTGAGGTATTTCTGGAGGGTTTCTCCTGGATTGTGGCGTATTTTTTCGAGTGCGAATTCGGATTTTGGGTTCTTTTTGCTCGTGGAAAAAATGAAGGAGGAATCGCTGCCCGAACTCTTCAAAGGAACTGATTGAGTTGGCAGGGAGGGTTGAAAACCATGCCTGTGCCGCCCCAGTTAAGGTGATGGCAAATATCCGAGATATAAGAGGCTCATCTATCCCTCGGATATACATATCTGTATCAAAAGCATCTATATGAACCTGTGGATCTTGGCTTCCGTCATATTTTGGCAAATGTGCTGAATCGAAATCTTTTGGGAAAAGAGCGTTCAGTATCTCACTTGTGAAGGGGTTGTTGTTGTATTGCCCTCGACTATATCTCCTCCTATATAAACCAGGTTCGGCATGCCTTCCTTTATCCTGTGTATTTTGACCAGGATGCAATTCTTCCTGGTTCCTTTGAATATCAGTTCCTGCCTGGGTGATCTGATTTGTGGCCGGTGGAACTGTTGTTTGTCCTTCTATCATCGTGTTGTTTCCAACACGTGTTGGGTTAGGTGCAGTTCTTTGGATCCGGTTCTGTTGAGATTGATCGTGATTTCCTTCTTGATATTGCCATTATGGCCTCTTCTTCCGTCTCGTCCGGGTTCAGTTATCCCCCTCAATCGATGTTCTAGATCACGGATCCCTCTAATATTTTCATCGCACACTGTTTGGAGATCGTGCTGCCGTTGAAGGTTGTTGCGATTTTCCATCTCCGTCATTCGTTGTAGAATTGCGGCGAGTGCGTTCTGGGTCAGCCGGGATTCGTGATCTATCGATTGAGCGATATTCCCTAGTAACTCCTTAGGAGGCAAAGAGGGGTTGTTCCTTATTGGAACCATAGCTCCTGCTTCATTCCTCTCCTGCCGCATAGTGGTAGAAGCGGTATCTGAGACGTCTTCACTGAGATGGACGTTATCATGGTCCATTCCGACGTTTCATTGGTTTTGGGGTTGGTTTACTTCCTCCAAAACCGGATCCAACGGCAGGTTTTGTTGGCTATTGCTTCTTGTGTGGACCACCATCCTTGATCAATTGGATTTTTTGAAGATGAGTCATGGGTAGGTTTCCCACAGACGGCGCCACTGTTCTGTCCTTAAGACATAAATGTTCAGCCCAATTAGGCTGACGAATTAATCTGGATCTAATCCTCTCTTCAGGAATATCTATAGTATAGACACCCTAGAATTTAGCTGATCACTGTATATCAAATGGAGTGTGCGAACATGGTGATGATCGTGAGTGAAAAATAGAATGTGTCTTTACCTCTGAATTGTGTTCTTATTTATAGGGGCAGCTGTATAAGGTGCACACTTAGACCTGAGATGTCATCATGAGGCGGTCATTACAACTGGTCGGCCGTTACCGCGTGGTAACGTATTATGCGTTACATGCCCTTGATGGCGATCCATTTCACTATCTCCGACTTGTCTATTGCCGGATTATCTACTGCCGCGTTATCTAAATGGGCCGATTATATGACCCTTCGTACAAGTCCATAACACTTATATCTATGATAAGAGAGAACTATTATCCTACAACGAAATTAATAAATCGCTTCTTATATAGGTAAAAAGAATGACCCAATTAAAACAACCAAATCTAACATATTGAGCTATTAAAAATATCCAAATACATCAACTCAGCCAATTGCACATGACCCCGAGTACATTGTTGTTGTGACCTATCAACGCATGGACTCTCTTTGACCAATTATCGCTTTGGTTATAATTCATTTGGTAAGCTTAGCGACTCAGTTATCACAACGCTGACACATCATGGGTTGAACAGTTGTCAACTCCCAAACATTCAAAAAGGGAAAACATTGGCTTTTTGACTCATTTTTTATAAGGTTTCATCGGAATTATTTCTTGATCAATTACTCTTTGACGTGACACTTTAACAATTGCGTTCTTTGCATTTATTCCTGACCACTAGAACGTGACACCCTAGCAATCACGTCCTATTAATAAGACGTGATTGCCAAGGTGTCACGTTCCAACAGTCAGAACGCTTGCCAAGGTGTCACGTTCCAATAGTCAGAACGCAGTTGCTAAAGTGTCGCGTCTTAAAGTGATTATTACAGTACCGCATCGTTATGCATTATATAAGTAATATATTTGACCAAAAAATTATTCCAATAAAATCTTATGAAAATAAGATTACTAAGATGAAAAGTCCGAAAACATTAGATAAACAGTTTGGATTGTTTGGATATAAAGGCGCACACAAAGATTTCTTTGTTGCGGGCAGAGTGTTACATATAAAAATGGGATTTAATATTTTTCTTTTGTTACAAAAATATCTTTATTACCACACTAACATAATTCATTAAATTTTTCTCTTTATGTTTTTTTTTTAAGATAAAAGAAATTTATTTTTACTAAATGTGGCAGAAGAAAAAAAAATTTCTACCACAAAATCAGAAATACTTTTCCCCTAGAAATATATAGCACTAATCAATATGTTTAACTCAATAAGGGACTAAGGGTTACATATGTTGGACCAAAAATCCAAAATAAAGTAAAAAAAAAAATTTGATAATATTTTTTGACTGATTAATCCCATTAGCTTTTTTGCAATCCCAATTTTAAAGGATTTGAGATATGGGGAAATTTATTTTCCAGCGAAGGTGAGGGGGGGCCCTTGGGATTTGGCCCTCACGATATATCAGCACTGTTTGGTTTCTCTTGTCCAGAATAGTTTTTAAATTTTAAAAATAATAAAACAAAACAAATGATTTGGAAAGAGTATTTTTATGTTATCTGTTTTGAAAAGCTGTTTTTCTGTTTTGGTTTATGCAGTAGCAATTTTATAAATATATAAATTCATTAATAGCATTTTTATAATTAAATCAGCTTTAATTTTTATTTTATATTAATTTACAATCTTGTAAATTTGAGAATGATTTTTTTTAAATAAATAAACAACTTTATAATTAAATATATTCAAACAAATTTCATTATGTTTTTCTTCTAAAAATTTATCCACAAAACAATTCTTAAAAACAAAACCACATTTAAACATATCTAGATCTCTTTTTTAATACGTTTATTTAGTGAGATCGCAAAATTATACGAGTCCTTATTAATTATAATGCTCCTAATGCTTTTTTTTATATTTATATGTAAATGTATATTGTTTTATATTAATATACACAATTATATTTTTAAAAATGAGCGTTGAACAAAACTCCTTTCTTTCTTTTTTCTTTTTGATTAGATGGAACAAAACTCCTTTCTACTGGAACTTATAACACAATGCTCCTATTTTGCATAAATATTTTGAATATTAAAATAAAATAATTAACATATAACCATTGCAAGTGCACATTCTGCTCTTTCGATTCACGTGTAAAATTTTTTTTTTATATTTTTTTCTTTTTTTTTTTTATAAATGATGGAACAAAACTCCTTTCTAAGAATTGGAACTTATAACACAATGCTCCATATAATAAACATAAAAACAAAGTCATTATAAATAAAGAAGTGTTGAAGTAACGCTCACAAATTGCATTTTCAAAATATAATCTTGCCCTTAATAGTTGAAGAAACAAATTAATGAGTGCCCCAAATGAATACTGCCCTTAATACTTGAAGAAACAAATTAATGAGTGCCCCAAATGAATACTGCATAGCTTCAGCCCCGTCCCTTAGCTCCATAGTCCTCCGCTCCCAATATTCCAGTAATACCAAACCAAATATTGGAATTCCAAAAACCCAAATGGAATCAATCAGCTAATATTTCACCGAGGATAAATAGATTATAAAAAGGAAAACAAAAATACTAAAAAAAGAAAATTAAAATAAAAATTGAATTTTTCTTTAATTTTGAAAAATCAATTTTCTAAAATGAACATGATATTATATCAACTAATTAATATTAGTACCAAAACTATTTACCAATCAATTTCACTCATTACCGTTAGATCAATCATGATCCAATAATAATATTTATTTTTATCTTTGGTTATAATTTCTCATATTTAATATCAAAACATTAAATATGAAAAACCATAAACATTGAAAATAAATATAAATTTTTCACATATCAGTTACTCATAATACATGTGGATCCCACCTTGAAACTTTTCATGAAAGAGAAAAAGTGAGTAATTTTTTTAATTTAAAATTCAAATTTTCTGTGTCTAGTCAAAAATTCTCACTTATAAACATGAAAAATTATAAATATAAATCAACATAGTCGATCTAACCATAGTCGGTAATTTGACCATAAAATTAAAGGTTTTATAAAAATTATGTTATAAAAAAAGTGATTGTGTTATAATCGATCTAACCATCATTTTGCGTGCCAAAATTTTTTTGCTGCCCACAAAATGTTAAGTGTAAAAAAAATTTGTGGTCAGGATGAATAATATACGATAAACCCTAAAATTAATTGGTAATAATTCTAATTAATTGTTTCTATATTTAAAATGTATGTCTCATGGCCAGTCCTAAATGGTAAAGGCGGCGACGCCGCTCCACAAGGCTATGGAATATGAGACAGCTACCGGCGGAGATGCCACCCGTGAAGGCGGCGCCGTCGACGCCAGCGAGCATTGATTTCTGACGGTTACTTGAGAACTATGCAAACACCGAATCGTCTGCTCTCAAAAAGCATTGAGACTCTTCTCAGAAATCTCCCGTCATAATTACTTATTCATTTATAAAATAAAATAAAATAAATAAAATTTATAATTTCTGCTCAGTGAAGAAGAATGTCATTCTCATCGATTTAGAAAATCTCTGAAGTCTGACATGTGAATATTGATTCTTAAATCATCACAGCAGAACCACAAGTACCAAATCAAAACCTAAAAAAAGAAAATCAACTATTTTCAATTTTAATTTGAAAAAAGTAGCAATTGCTCTCATATACGATAAGATCTCTGCTCAGATTTTGAATCGGAATAGCGTATACTGCAACGAAGGCAGAAAATCATAGAGCCACTGCTACACGAAAATTCAAAAATTCAACAAAATATTAAAAAAATAATTTAAAATAAATTAGAAAAGCTTACAGAAAGAGATCAGAAATTGGTAAGAGTTGTCGGTCACGGTAATTCAGAAACACGGACCAATGTAAAATTCATCATGTCTCTTTCAAACAAATTTCTATTATACTAAAAAAATAATAATAATAATTCTAAAACCGAAAAAGATGAAAAGATTTCATCATCAGAGACTTAAATACAAAAAATCATGGAATGAATCCAATCATATTGTTGCAGTTTTTTTTTCTCATCACGTGATTGATGCACATAAAAACTACAAAATAGAGAGCAAAATCATCTCTTAAAAAACAGGAATAAAAAAAGAATTGAATTGGATGAATACTCTGTAGAGGAGGATGCAACAGAGAGGAGGCAAAGAAATGAAACACTGTGATGGAATAACTTGCTGCACCTATTTATACAACAACGATCATGTAGAAACCCTAAAATTGAAAGAAAGGTTGGGCCGGATCCATAAAAATTTGGGATCTTTCTATTCCCTAATTTGTTTCTTGATTGCGGTTTTTTTTTTTTTTTAAAGAATGATATATTTATAAAAAAAAATTCGCTTGTGTTATATTGTTACCCCACTTAATAAATTATTTATTTACGCAAGATTTGATTTTTCATATCATATTATTAAAGGGTTTGATAAGAATTATGTTGTAGGAAAAGTGATTGTGTTATGTTATAGAGATACATTTTGCGTGCCGGGATTTTATTTTATTTTTTGCTGCGGGCCCCACAAAATATTGTGAGTGTAGGAAAGTTTTCGTGGTCATGTTAAATGGTAGATGATAAATTCATTATTAAATTATAGCTACTTTTTATTTTTATTAATTATGTTAAATTTTAACAAAAAAATAAATAAAAACAAAAATGTAATAATCAAATAATTCTTTTAATTATTGTAAAAATGTATATGTTGATAATCTTAATATAAACTAATATAGTATTAAATAATTTTAAAATAATCTAAGATCCAGTATGTAATAAGCAATTTTAATCTATTGGGATATTTTATAATATGATAATTTAAAAAAAAAGTTTAAATAATATAAGAGAAAATTTAACTTTAAAGGCCATATAATTGTGTCATTTTATTCAAAACTACTGTGTTTTATGATAAGAGAAACATAAATCGTAGAGTTTTTTCTTTTAAATGACATAAAATTGTGTGATTTTAGCCAAAATTATTGTGCTTTGTGGTAAGTGATACATATATCATGGTGGAAGAAAGTGAGACGTTTTTCAATTTAAATATTAAATAAAAAATATTAGTTTTAACTAAAATAATTTTCATTTAAAAAAACAAATATTTGTTTCAACGATCATTTCTTGTTATTTTGTTAAAAAAGATAATATAAAATATAAAAATGATTAATTCATTTAGCATTACTCAACAAACCGAAGCAGCCATTTTTAGGGAGGGGAATGACCTAAAAAAACCTAAAGTGAGCTAGAGTGGATGAATGAACTTAGTTCCAACTTCAAATGTGTGTAGAGTCACTTGAAGAACACAATCCACCAAACAAAATCATTTGAAAACCATTGCATGAGGAGATTCTTCCTTGTGAAAGTGGCGACCCACTCTTGAAGGTGAAGTGTCGGGAGTTATTTGATCATATTGGGAGCTTGGAAAACACTTCTTGGTTGATTCTACGAGCACCCATGGTAAAAACTCCATTTTCCTTCAAGTTTTCTTGTTGGTTGAAGAATATAGGGTTTCAAGGAAATGTTTAGTGATTGGGTGTGTTGGAGCATGAATTAAGCTTTGGTTATGTGGGAAAGAATGTTTGGGAGATGTTATAATCAGTGAAAAGGTGTTTAGATCATCGTTTTGGTACATTGCATGATTTTCATGTCATAAGCATTGTGATTACTTGTGTTTCAAGTAATGTTGGATGTGTGGATAGTGAATGTGTTCATGTGTGTTTCTAGGTTGGAAACAAGTGGGCACTTCATTGATCAAGAATTAGAGGAGCCAACGGAGCTTGATTTGGTTACTTGAATTAGTTCAAGTACAGGTAAGTTCATGACTTTTATGATTGGTTGTAAATTGCCTATGTTGTGGTGTATATAGATACATTCAAGTGTTTGCATTTTGATTGATTGCAAACTTGCCTTGTGAATAAGTATTATTCGTAGTAAATTGTTTTGTTGTGCCTTGGATATTAGGCAAAAAATTAAAGTGAATTACTTGTGTGAGGATTTTTGGTGCTTGAAGCAAGCATTTGGTTGGAAGCTCTCGAGGTAACCTTTTGAACCTTGGAATTTATCCCTTAATTATTACACCAAGCCGGTGTGGGTTTTGGTTTATGTTTTTGTTTAATGAATTTGTGTGGTGTAAGATGGTTTTCTTACACGGGTATATGGCAATATGGTTCTTGCGCAATTCTTACGATACGATGCACAGTTGCATAACGCATACACTAATATGTAGTAGAATGGTTTTCCTACCTAATTCGTACACTGTTCTTTAGTCATTAGGATTATTTGTCTTGAACTTCCTGTCGACAGTATGTTTACCAGGAGGGATGGCTAGGACGAAGCCATTTGTATTATGTGGACGATACGAGGCACTAGTCAGAATATTAGACAATTATTTGCACACTTTGCATGCATACATGTATTCATGATTATGTTATTTATTATTTTAACCTGAAGTGAAATTTGGGGTGGAGGAACCCACCAAGGACCCCTAGTTTACTGAGATGTTCATCTCAACCCATATTTTGGGAACCCATAGCAAATTGCTTATTCATGGCTTGTTTTGATGTATTTTTTAAAACCTTATGCAGTTAAAAAATACCTTTTTATAATTACAATTGGTCTAGGTGACAAGATTCCATAAGGTGTTAAATGATATAATTTTATAATCACAATGGCGTAAGTGACAAATTTAAAACTATAGGTCAAAACAAAATTATCCCTTTTAAAACACAAAATATATAACAAAACTCATATTATGTTCCGTTTTATGGTAACATATTTACCACTCTTAAAATATTCACCAAATTAAGTATCAACATGTCCAAAATAAACTTCAGCTAGTAAAATAAATCATTCAAGCTTTGATTTATGAATTTACTTTAAAGATCAAAATATATAAACAAATTTAAAGGATGAGTAACGCTAAATCTCCACCAAACTATTGTCTGAAATTTTGAAATCTCTTTACGAATGACTAAAGGAAAAATAATGTGTAAAAAATCTCCCTAACTTTCTAAAGATAATGAGAGAATTGAGACCTAGAAACGAATAAGAGATAACGAAGAAATAAAAAAAATTGTAGAAAGAATAAAACAATAAGGCAGAAGCTATACAATGCTCACTGTAAATTCTTCTAAGAAGGTATTATGAAATACAAAAAAAAGATTTATCTCACTTTTTTACTGTTACAAATTCTCCTTTTTTTAAGTATTGACGCTTTTAATTATTGTAAAAGAAGAATTACTACTTAAAAAAAAAAAAAAGAGAAAAAAGAGAGAGAAAAAGAGAGAAAACAATTGAACTTTCACATTTAATCATAATGAATAAATGCAATTTTCCCTTATATAACTACAATATACATTGGCCTATATATCATATTCCATATATTTGATTACACATTTGTAGCTCTTACTCATGCAACAATAGCATAAATATTACCCTCCTAATCTTTCATCATAGGTATTGCCGTAGGCTTTCCCCACTCATAGACTCCATTTCCTGCAGAATGTCCTGGGCAAGAGATTTAACTGAAAGCTCCACATCCTCAAGCAGTTCACCAAGGAAGGGGATTGTTTCAGCCAGGAATACTAGATATTCTTCTTTCAAGTTCTCCACAAGATATTTAACAATTCTGAGGCCCAATATTCTAGCTCGCACATTTTCACTCCGTGTCTGCATCAACACCTGCAAAACAACCAGAAAGATATTCACCTTTTGGAAAAAAGATACAACAAGCCACTAGGAGTAGTCTAGTGGTGAAAGGTTTTGGTAGATTACATTAGGTTATGTGTTCAATTCTCACTTATATCTAAAGAAAAAAAAAAGATACATCGGCTTAGTGACATAAATGAGATTAAATACTAGTACGTATAGGGTATAAGCCATATAGCATTCTAGCGCTCTGCATATTTCAGAATACCCAAAACTAGAATAATTAATTAATAAGCCAAAATTCCACAACAAATGACATATGAGCTATGTATAACTAGAAAGGAACAAATCTGATGAAATGAGGATGTGAGATGACACAAAATCCAGTTCAGATCTTTAAAAATCATTGACTGGTGGATCAGAAGCATCATTTGGACAAAGAGCTTAGATTGAGTCAAAATTAAGCTGATTGGCATGATTATTAAAGCCGGATCAAAATTGCAGAAAAGCTAATCTACAACCAGTGCTCCCGACCTCTGTTTTAAAACTCGGCTTGGTCATCGACTTGGTCGAGGTACTCGGTCATTGGTTCAACCGGTAGGTCACTGGTTCAACCGATTTAATTAAATTTATATTAAATTATATAATAAATATATTATAAGATGCATTTTGACCAACAATTAAATGTAGCGTAGTAGTAAGTGGTACCACTACTCACTCCTGGATTCGATTCCCAGCCATTGCAGTTTTTAAAAAAAAAAAAACTTGACCTGAGTTTCATATGACCCGTCGAGTCACCAAGACTCTACCATTATAAATATTTGATATGAATTTATCATATTTATTTGTGTTGAATTGAGTCAACGGGTCGAAACCGGTTTAAATGCATGGTCGATCCAATGGCCAGCTCGAACTGGTGATGGTACCGGGTCATCGAAACCCGGGTTGACCCGGCCGATCCGATCTGGGTTTTAAAACACGCTCCAGATAGCTCCAACGTAAAACAAGATACTGAAGCATGGTATGCTATACCCATATCTCTATCAAATTATTCGAACAACAACAAAAAGTAGCAGAAGGGAACAGAAATCATAAACTTCACCTCGTGGTTCAAAGGTTTCCACAAAAGATCAGATCCAGCAGTCACTGCCATTTGACCGATGCACACAACCAGTAGGTCATCAACTTCCTTCACGCTTGGTATATTCATGCTGTCATCCAGCGAAGCCGGTGGATCTATGACAAGTTGTGAAACAATAGGTCTCAACAACATCTGCAACAAGCATATACAGTCAATTTTAAATGGAATGAGCCAATTACTCGGTAAAATAAAAAAATCACTCCCCAATTAAATCTGACTAGCGAGTGTGGGGTGAGGACAATCCTTGTACGCAACCTTACTCTTGCAAATAATTACAAAGAGGTTGTTTCCTAGATTGGAACCCGTGACCTTTGAGTCACAAAGAAACAGCTTTATCACTGCTCTGGTTCGTCCTCTGTTAACCAATTACACAATAAGATGAAAAAATAAATAATGGTCTAATGTAAAGAATTCACTAGCCTGGAAATTTGAGGAGTCAAGAAATTTCAAGGTCCCAGTGTCATAGAGGAAACACTTGTGCAAGGATGACAAGACTACTGTCCTGAGATGCCAGCCCTTGATAGACACACTGCCCGATTCTTGTATATTGCCATCGTCCTGAATCTTAGCCTTCTTTTTCTTCCGACTCAGACTAGACACTTTCACATCTCCACCACCACTAAGATGATGAACACAGCTATCAAGCAGGTGCTTGAAGTAAGGAACAAATAATGACCTACAAAAAAGAATATAGTAGCGTTGTAAAGGGAAGTCGTTGATCATTCTTTTGAGAAAACAAAACAAAGTAGCATCATAATAACTGATTATATAGCTCTATTTATTGGTGGCGTGCATAATAAATAATCAAGGAAATCCTATTGAAAACTATTTTTTAATTTAATACATATGACCAAATTGGATAAAGGTATGTATGTATCTACTATCTCAACTGTCACAAGTACTTGATATAAAATTCCTGTGGTTGGATATACAACAACTTTCATGTTAATATTAATATAAATAATATAATACAATACAATTATAAAGCTAAATTACTTTTCTGAGAATGAAATGCCATATACCAAGAAAATTCTAGAGAAAGAAAAAGTGACTTTAGACATTCAAAATCTCATAAATCATGCTTATCTAAAAGAACATTATATAAGAAAAATAATAACTAGGTAATAAGATATAGAAAATATAGACTGACTTACCGATTGTTCTCTGCAAGCTTATTTACCATGCCATAGAAAGATATGGCCCTATCAATGCTTCCTGCAGATGCAGTTTCATCCACCTCAGATTCTGCCCACTCAATACTCTTTATGAAAAGAGGCTTGAACATGCTCTCAGTAAGTTTTAGGGTCAGAGCAATCACTGCATTAATCACACCTTTTTCCACTACATCAATGTTCTGAATCGAAAGATGACTTTGACGGCGAAGATCAAGAGCAACCAAGCAAAGGTCAAAAATCTTTCCATGGAATGCCACAATAGATGATCTGTCCATTGTACCAACCAAGGTTGCCAACATATCAAACATAATTGTTAAGCTTTTATCCCCAGCCTCAACGGCAGCAGGGTATAATTTTAACAAAGGTAGTAGGGCAAGTCGAACCTGTCAGAAAAAAATGTTTGGTAAAGAAAACATGGGTATTTATTTCATAACACAGTTACAAAACACTAAATTATAACAAGTCTTACAGGAATTTTTTCAGCAAGAAGCTTGCGTATTCCACGAATTCTAGATTCCACCTTTGCATCCATTCCTGAGACATATTCAGGATGAAGCACCAGAAGTTCCATGATATTTGTGATATATGGATTCAGAAATCCACCAAGCTTGTCCACAATTGCCTCCAAAGTGACGAGAACAGAAAAAAAATGGGATTCATTTGAGGCTGATAAAACATCATTAGTTTTGGCTTTCATATCCAGATTAGACAATACTTGATGATATGACTTCATCACATTGTCCATAATCTCAGGAAGTTCTGCCAGTGCTTTTGGACCTAGAACATTGATCAATGCAGCAGTTGTTCGAAGGCATATAGAAGTCACAGCCAAGTTATGAGATGTAATACATCTTGTAACAGATCCAAGGCATAAACTGAAGATGGAACTATTCGAAGGAAACCTTTCGGCCAGAACTTCTAATGCTGAAACTGCTGCCACTTTCAAGGAGGTATTTGATGAATCATCAAGTACTCGAATAATTTCTAAACACAATTTATTAAGTGATTCTTGAGAACTTTCATCCATATGAAGCCAAGGAAAACTTGGACTTGACCTTGAACCTTTGCTGCCTTTAAGCTTTAAGCTGACAGTTATATAATTTCTTACAGCCTCACAAAACAGCCCAAGAGCCTGGAGCACAAGAAATGCAGTACCAAATAACAGTTTATGAGAGTCTCGCGTTCACACACTTAAATTAATTTTTTTACCAAGATGAGTGTTCAAGTCCAACTAAAAGATCTTTCAGTAGATATAAAACCAATGCAATATGTAATGCATGTGAATAATACGTGTATTTTTCAAATAATCATCAAATGAAAAAACAATAAATGTCTGCTATGGCTACCCACCTAATTAAGGGAACCTCTCAAAGCCCTGATGTCTAAATACTATGAAGCAAATAAAGACACCAACAAATGATGGTCTACCCTTTCATCAAAGTAACGCAAGATCCTAATATTTTTTTTGTATTTAGTAATCTTATTAAAAACCATACCTTTTTTCCAACATTTATATCTGCATGGCGGAGCAACTTAATTATGCTCTTAAAGTATGCTGAAGGTATCATAAGCATTGTCATATTCCTCACAACAGCACGCATAGTTTCCTTCAACTCTTTCCTCACAATGACGGGTAAATTCAGTTGCTTTTTTCTTGCATCTACAAGTTGCAAGAGGAAAACAACCTGCTCCATAAGCTCTCCCAATGCCCTCTGCAATATTGGAGAACCCATCAGATCTATTTTGAATATGAATATGTTCAGCTAGAATAAACAGAAGTGTTTCTATACTACTCAAAAATTAGAACATTCACCCAAACATAAGCATGCAACACCAGTGCTATCCAAGTGAGAAACCAAAAGGAGCATCTCAGCACGAAAACAACAATGAAATATCAAACAAATATGAACTTCAATGAATGTTTCAGTTCATGATACCAAAATATGCTTCAGCTTTAATATCAACCTGAGATCTGTGTATCTCCATAAACTCAATTTCTGATTAATGGAAAATTAACAATTTCATCCATAAAATCATATTAATTCATAACTTTAGAGATATCAATCTCACAATTATGCCAAGATAAGATACTGTGTCTATTACTGATAACTAGGCATTGGTCATGCAAAAATGGAAGCTCTTCATAAAAATCATAATAGTTACGATCCAGACTTTGCATGATAGAATTGAATAAAGACGTTAAAAAGGCATAAAAGTCTCTTGCATCATTTATCTGATCTGGATTTATACCTGAATTACAACTGTATCTTCTCCAGATTCCAGCTTAAACACAAACTCTGGATCTTGCAATTTTTGTAAAGAAAATTGCATTGTAATAAACAACTCCAGAAACAATGCCTGGTCAACATTACTATTTCCCCTCTGTTCAAGCAGCATAACTAAAGAAGGAAGCCAAGTCGTACTTGTATATTGTTCACAAATTTGCACTGCAAATTTAAATTCCCACTCTTTGGTATAAAATGTTAAAGCATCTGGAGTCTCAATATTTAGGAAACAGGTAGCTTTCCTTGAAACTAACGAACCGAAAAGCAGTATAAGCAATGAGGCCAAGCTTTTACCCTCACCCAAAGTTCTGCAAAACAGCTACCACTATAAACCAATTGCTAAAGTTATGATAATAGGATAACAATGTAGAACAAAAATACCTTAACAGATATAAAACAATTGACACCCTCCTGTGCTCGCCAATATCAGGCAATATATCCATGAAAATCTGAAGCAAGAAAAACCAAATCAGAAGGTTAGTGTACACAGTTACTCCCGATCATGTAGAAGAGACATGAAAGCCCATAAGGGTTTTCATGAAAGACCAACCTTCAGTAATTTCTCCACATCATCTGTCTTAGACAGCCAACAAGGAACAATTGCAGATATAAGATCTTCAAAAACATGCTTCGAATGACTGTCAATCTACAGTTACATAAGCAGAGAAACAGTGACACCACAGCTCATATAATGGATTACTTATCCATAATAAATTGGATTATGAAGAATTACACTCTCAAACACTTTGTAACTAAAAGTTTACAGTAGTTGTAATACATAATATTTATGTAAGCATGCACTTCACTTACTCATTTTCAAAATCAAATCTCAATTGGTGACAGAAAAGCAATGATTAAAGAACGGAAGCAGGAAAAAAAGAGAGGAATAATAAGCATTCTTCCCACATAAAATCTGTTCTCCGTAGAAAAAAGGATATAATAAGCTATTCTACACAAAGAATGTCCTAAGTTCAGTACAGGGAAAGCCTATTTTAACAAACCTGTTTGACAGCTGATTCTCCAATCACTGCAATAATATCAAGTATATGCTCCAAAACTTCTTCTGGGAAGACTCTAGTAACCGCAGAAAGCAGAGAAAATACATGGTTGCGGGTGACTACCATGTTCGAAGTCCGGGCACACTCTATCAGTAGCTTAATATTAATTTCATCTGTCATTTTTCCCTGTCAACAATAGTGAAACTTAAGAAAAGGAAATAGCCAAAATAGTGAAGAGGTAGTCAAAATAATATTCCTCATATCATAATAGATGTTCCAGCTTCATGATTAGGTAGCATACATTTAGAGGAGCCGTTCTTTTTAGAGACATAATTATATCCTCCAGGATTATCAACAGAGTCTGCTGAATATGAGATACTTCAGTAGTGCTGGCTTCAGAAGGACTTGATGGAGGTTGGCTTAACCTTTTTTCCAGGAAAAGGGTACCATTTACCCATTCTTCTGAAAATACCTTGCTAAGAAGCTTAAATAAGGAGTCTAAAAGCAAATGCCTGCAAGAATCAAACTGATAATTTAGCACAATGAAATGCTTTAACCACTTTTTTGGCATGGTAATGATGTAGTCATCTTCTTTCATGGCAGTACCCACAATGTCATTATTCAGATTCAGAAGAAATCATGTCACCTGTTTGTTATGTCTTTCTTCAGTAGCAAAACATCAAGAAGGGAACTAAGGATGTAGACTGGATTATCTCTTCCGCATATGTCATTAGCGGGAAGTTTTTCTTCTTGAAGTACAGTCAGTTTCTGTTTCTTTATCGTCTTCTCATTGGCTGAACTAATTACGCAACCTTTCTGTGTAAGTATACGATCAAGTATGTGGCCAACAGTTGAGAAACTAATCTGCAATTCCATGATAACCACCAATTATTCTCAATTTAATTACTTTTTTTCCTTCTATGGAATAAAAACACGGAAGAACCCTTCCATTACATTGAAAAGAAACATAATACCAAAACAAATAGAGCAAATAAAAAGACCATAATGCCAAATAGCCAGTAGATCCAAAAGGTTATGTTAAGTGATGAAATATAGAATTTATATCTCTACAATTTCTCTTCAGGTCCTAGTTGGGGCCAGTGACTAACACAATCATAGGTATCACGCAATTTAATAGTTTTCTAGATTTAATAATACCAAAGATTAAGTTCTTTTCAAGCAACCATTAAAGAAATCTAGCACATACACACTAAAAAGAAACAAGCAAAAGAACACTAATTGAGACAACACATGGTTGATAACATTTAACCAACAACAAGAAACTCACATCTATGCGCATTAAGGCCTCTTTAGTTGCACTTTGAACGTCACCATTGGCAATATAGCTCAAAAACACAAGCTTGCAAAATAAATGCTCCTGGAAGACACAAGAAAAGAGTAGTAGTTTAGGCTATAATAAAGCACATTTACCCAATGAAGCAAATAATCACAACATTTTAATGCATCCAGCCAAGATAATGTACAGATCTACTTATCATGAATGACAATAACAAACTCTGGAAATAAATATGTATATTGAAAATAAGACCTTCACGTCATTCTTCAACCCCATGTAGAATTGACGGTTAAGTTTGTTTAAGACAGTGATACAAGGCTCGACATAGGCGGGGTCATCTGAAGTCATAGCATCCAACTGAAAAAGGCAGTGGTCCAGACTATGAAGTAAGAAACTCAAAATAATGACATAGGATGTAGGAAAAGTATACATCCTTAGTATCTCACCTGCAAAGCATTCAGTAAATGATCTTGAAGATCATTTCCACCAGAGGGAGACGACATAACACAGCTCTACACAAGAAGGGTAATGAGTTCACACCAAACATCAGAATGAAGGTTCCATCAGCTAAAATACAATACAACATACATACCTCCAGCAAAAGGCACATTATTTGAATTTCAATGTTTGACAATTTCTGGCGAGACTTCTCGAGCTTCTTATAGTATTGCTCCATAAAAGAGGACAACAATGGTCCAACATTTTTAACATGCATAATAACATTCCCAATTCCTTTCAGCAAGGATAAAATCATTAGCTGCCAAGCACATCAATGCCCAAAAATAAGTCACTCCCTTACAGTCTCAGCTTTGCATAAAAATCCACACATAATACTACATTAAATCTGGAAATGAATACATGAAACCTTGATCTATATCACTATTTCCGAAACTAGAATCATATAAAGAGCAAAATAGAAGATAGTAAATGTGAAGACATCAAACCTTTCCATAGTTAGAGAACTTCAAAGCAGAACCCAAAATGAAGCCAAGAATTTTTTCTTTTGTGGACTGATCAAACCTGATAAGGTGTGGAAATGAAGCAGAATAAAAAATCTCGGAAATTAGTACAAATGAATATTCATTTTGATTTTTGAATGAAGATAATGAAAAATCTGAGAAAAAATAGAAACTACCAATAATCAAAATGAAAAAGTAAAATTTACATGGAGAAAGCCACAAGATACATAAGTAATCCGAGCCAATCACAACAGAATATCCCTAAAACCAAATCTTTCCCGTAATCCATCTCAATAATACAAAGCAATAGCTTAAACTACAGTAAAAAGCTAGGCCACACAATCTATCTCAACAATACACACATTATAAAGAAATAAACGATAAGAAAAACACTATCATAAGCAAATAAAACAGTGAAAAAGTCAAAATATTAAAAAATATTCTTGGCATAAAATGGATGTGAACCAAAGCCAGAGGATACAATTAGATAAAACACTTCATATTGCACGGTTTCGAATTTATCATAATTTAGGTAATCACTTATTTATCAAAGAATTCATCAGGAGAAAGTAAATAATTTCAAGAAAGGAGAAAAGTAATCATCCTAGAACAACCATAATAACAGAAAGAGAACAGCACATAAGCTCAAAAGAGCTCTCATGTGAAAACCCAAAATTACGAAATCCAGAAGTAACTTGACTGATTGGCATTTCAACTAATTAAGGATTTTTATTTTAAATAGGATTACCTGAATGTGAAGGTAGGGTTCTCCATCCAAACAGATTAACCATTTGTTTAGTATGATTTTAATTCTCAGTTTTGGATGAGTGTGTTAAGAGGTGGCAATTTGGGTTGAACTAGACCGGTCAACCCGCCAAAACGGGGCGGGTTGGGTTATACTTTTCAACCCATCTCAACCCACCCCGCTTAGTTGTGGGTCAAAACGGGTTGGCTGTGGGCCGGGGTGGGTTGGCCCGCGGGTCAGCTTTTTTTTTCCCTAATAGGTAGTATTTTATTTGTCACTAAGCTTTTGTGATATGAAATTTTTTTTTATCTTAGTACTCCCCTAAAAAAAAAAAAAAAAACTTTATTTATTACAAAGGTTATCCATATATTGAGAAAAAAATAATTTCCTAAAAAATATTTGACTGAATATTAGTATACATTTGGATTTGAGATTGGAAAAAACTAAAGGAATTGTGAAATGAAAATAAGAAATACTATAAAATTAATAAAATATAATTTATTTTAAATTTTAAATTATTTTTTATTTTTTACAAAACGGGGTGGGTTGGGATTTTCAACCAATTTTAAAATACGGGACGGGGCGGGCCAACCCATTTTTGGCGGGTTGGCGGCGGGTCAGGGCGGGTCGACCCGTTTTACCACATCTAATTGTGTGTATCATTGAATGAATGTGATACGATCCCAACTTTAACGGTGCGTGTGAGGAAACACTGTAAGGGAATAGTCATTTTGCTGACTCAAGTTAGTTATAAAGAATATTCTAGATGGAAGGTGTGGAGTGTCACGTGAGTAGGAATAGTATTGGGGGTTAGTCAGTTATAAGGAGGAGGGCAATGTGTGGAAGGGCATCTTGGGATGTGGAAAACCTTGGCTGGGCAACCACATTGGGCTGGAGAAATCCAGATTTGGGAGAGTTCCATGGAGTCTCTTGAACAAGCTCTAGGACTATCATTTTTTGTCTTCCTTTTCATTTCCAATGTAATCGTGTTCTCAGTGTAATCTTTCCTTCTATGTGGTTTAGTTATTACCATGTATTTTTCAGCTTATGGTGCAATTTTTCATAGTTGTTGTTGCTGTAAAACCCAGAAAACCCACATTGATTTGTGTCTCATTTCCCTTAGCTGCCTTGTTTTTTACTGGTTGGACTCTTATCAGAATGTCATTGTTCTCCCTCTACCATCTACCTAAATTTCCCCCTTCTTTCTGCCCCCGCTCTCTAATTTTCCCTTCTCCATGCTACTCTGTTCGTTTCATGCATCACCACATCAATGTACCTAGTCCTTCCAATCCTGCTGAACTTGTATTTCTCAACAAATTTTTAAATTTAGATTATAAAAGACAAGGGAAGGAAAAAAAACTCTGGCCAAATGTCACTCCCCACATGAAGATCTGGCTAATTCCAACAACAGAAAAAGGAAGCATGGAAATACATTTGATAAGCAGCAGCTAAGTCAACGAATATATCAAATAGTTGTATAGTGATAAAAGTGGTGCCATTGAAAGTTGTCACGTAACATTATAAATACCTGGTTTCAATATTTTGAGGTACTAAGATGTTATGACAGGATGAGCTCAGCATGGATGCAAACAACGAAGGAAGAAATTTCTTGTCAGACAATATAAGTGTTCTTTGCTGATCCATCACCAATAAGAGCTCACCCAGAAAATGGATCCAATTTGCATTGTTCCCTGCTCATACAAGTTTAGAAACTTATTAAGTACCAAGTAAAATTAATTAGACATTAAGGGCAAAATCAAATTATTCTGACAAAGAAGTACCATTTTTCTTGCCAGAACGTTTAATATGACAACCCAATGCATGTAACTCAACAATACAGTTCATGGCAGCAATCCTTATAGCCTGGAAAAAAATTCAAAATATAGATATTTCCTCAATGAGATCATTAGACCCAATGATATTTCCTCAAAAAACCAACAGAACAGCAAAAACAGGACTGAAAGTAGACAGACTCTACAATTATAAACAAGAAAACCATTTGTCGACAATCATAAATTTGCATTGCACAGAAAAGGAGAAAAATATAAACAAAAATGCCAGGAGGTAAAGTTAAGAAAGAGACGTACCTGGTTATCAGCAGCCAATGGAACAAGAACAGAAGGAAATTCGGCTAAAAGTTCAATTTGCCATCTATCTTGTGACGGACTACAAAGAGCTGCATAGCACTGAAGACTTTCAACCTGGACTACAGCAGGAACACCTGCAGAATTAAAAGAACCAACAAAAAATCAAATGGGTACTTTCTCAGAACTATAAAATACCAACATAATCTGGAAATACCATTCAAATAACCATACTTCAATAAGCTTTAAAAAAACAAAATAAATAAAAATCAAACTATAACTTAATTGCATTTGCATAGATGACTAACTCTGATGGTGCTTATATATTTTATATGTGTGTGTGTGTGTGTTCACACGCGTGTGTGTATATAGCTTTGGAATCATGTGCGCAAACATAAACACAAGCTCAGCAATATAGACCAAACAGATATGAGTAGTTTGTGAATGCTAGATGAATAGCATTTGACAGCCAAGTATGGAACATAATAAATTTTAACAGAAAAGGAATACATAACTCCAAGGGAATGCAAAGCATTTATACTTGCCAGCATTCGCATGGGTACATGGTAACTTTACTAACTTAGCCTTTTTAAAAAAACAAGTCCCAAATCAAATCCGAATAAACTTGATATAAGGTGACACTAGCAAATTTTCCCTATTTTGCATTTAATTACTTGATTTTCACTCCAGATCAAGGACTCATTCATGCTACAAAAAAGAAGTCATAATTAGATAAAGGACCTCAAAAAAATTTAGAAATATCATCTTGATCATGCCACCTTGATTGTCTTTAAGCCTTATTTTTAAAAACTTAAATGATACATGCAACTGTCAACCACAAACACACATTACTAGCAATAATAAGCAATTCATTCTTTCCGACAAAATTAGAAATAAAAATCCTTAAGCAAAGACAGAAGGACTGATTGTTTTGATTGATGAAATTCTTCCACAATCACAATCATAATGAAATTGTCAAGCGAATCATTAAACTGACAGAACAAGTTCCCACAAGCAAATTTGCAAACAGTGTCATGTCCTAATGATAAATTTCAAGAACCAAAGAGAAACTGAGAAAAACTTTATGGTAGAAGATTTGAGAGAAAGTTTATGCGATTGCTCATTACACACACTACACAACAGTATTTATTACGTATGATGTGAGATCGTGGCATTTACAAGATAAACTGTTACATTCAATCATACAAGCAAGAATTTCACATTAGAAGCAACACAGCATTGTCCACTCAACATATACAGTAAATCAAAACAACAGGGAATAAGCTTAGAGCACCTTCTTCTGTGAAATACTTGGATAAAAGACGGGGAGGTGATATTCTGCATTGTGCCACTAGATAATGAAGGTGTTTACTGAATGCATGTTTGAATTTTGAGGAGGCAAAAAATACAAACAGATCCTTTATCTTGCTGACCCACTCATCATCATCATCATCATCATCCTGCATTTTGTAAAAGGTTCATTCATCCAACCAATGGTGAACAATGGAAGACTAACAACAACAAAGTCCAAGAAGGAAAGCAGGTTCACAAGACAACATTGATTACAGACTTGCAAATACAAAAGGAATTACTAACAAGTGGAATGTCCGAAGGCACTGCTGATATTAGTGTTGCTAGCAGCCTCCAAAATATGCAAACCATAATTTTTGCATTTAGAGGCCTGAGATTGGCATACAAAAGATGGTCCAAGAATGCACTGCAATCCCAGTCTAACACTTCAGAATTGAACTGTGACACAATCCCAGCAATCAAAAAGGAAGCAAAAAATTAGTTTTTCATCACAAAATACAAGACGAATAAAAGCACCCATATGTTCGTAAATCCCGTGTACCTCATCCAAAAAAGCATCACCAGCAGTCACAAACGATTCCCACTCAGCCTTTAGAATAGGAAATACACTTTCAAATAATGCAGAAAAGTCATCACCTTTGATCAAAAAGAAAAGGTCAACATTTAGCATTCTGCTAACTCCTTTGCGAAATTTTAGACAAAAGAATCTAATAGAGAGAAAAGGAAAGAGCAAAAGGTGGAGGATAAGATGTAATCCAAATAATTAACTTCTGAACCAAAAAAAGATATGTATGTACTACTTCAGAAAAAATGGAATTCAAAAAGAGAGAGGGGAAACAAACCTTTTGGATTCCTCAAAAGAGACTGCAATAAAACAAAAAAGAAAAGTGTCTTTGACAATTCCAAATCACTGCAGCTTTCAACAAACCAAGCAATATGATCTTCAGGGTGGACCATGAAATTATCAGCCATGTTATTGACAGTCTTCAAGTTAATTGAAGATAAACTCCCAGGTATCAGTGTCTGCAATTGCACTTTAAGAGTCAGTAAAGTGAAAGGTGATTGATCACTTCATTTGACATAAACATATTTACGAGTGGTCGTGATTAACAATTTAGAATTCTGATAAAATAAAAACGTCTTTGAGAAAACCCCAACTCCAAGTACTATCTGTACAATATCAAGATATTAATGTACTAGACATGCTCCTATTGGGTTAATCCACAATCCCAGTTCATGTAAAATCAGTAAAAAGTGTGAAATTTCAATTTTCAAAGTTTTGCATTTCCAAAGGAGGTAGGACCTCATAATTGGTCCTTATCATTAATTCACCATGGCCAATCCCGAGTAGAATCTTGAGTTTGACAAACTTACTTATTGAACAACAGAATAAAGTTTCTTCAAATTATAAGGGTAGATTAAATATAAAAATATACAGCAAACCAATTCACAAGTAGATATTTACCACTTCTCCAGAGGTAGACACAGCAATATTCCGATAAAGTGGCCAGTTTACTTTGTTGACGAATCCCAGGGCCTTTAAGTTCAAGTTCTGTGTCTGCACATAGCAAGATACGTAGTTATGGGATAATCATCCAGACAAGGGAACATCTAAATACAATGAAGTAAGAAGACACCAGGTCAAAAACATATCAAACTTTCTATCAAAAACAGAAATATTAAATACAACCTGTGGTAGAACAAGGAGTAATGGAAAAATCATGGCAGCAATGTTCTTCAAGTAATCAGCATGATCATGGAAGCATGAGATGGCATTCTTTAGACAAGTGACAGCAACTTCACCAGTTAGACTAACGTTATCAGTTGAACCTGCAAGAAGAAAATGAGGAACAGTGTGTAATTTATGTGTACAACACAAAGAACTACAAAATTTATCTATTTTATTCAATTATTCCTGCAAGAAGAAAATGAGGCTCACTGTAAATTATGTGTGCAATAGACAAAGAACTACAAAATTTATTTTTATTCAATTATTGAATCAACCACACATGGGGTAGACGTATTAGCCTTGAATGAATCATTACAAAAAGGAACCGAGCAAAAGTATATTTTGAACCATTGGAAAAGCATGAAGGAGATTAGACTCGTATTCAAAGCTTTAAAACTGCCACATCTATATTCTTAGCACATAACTCCACCACCATCAGCCATCATTCAACAAAAGTACATTCAGAGAAAAGATTCCTATTCCCAGCATCCGGTTAGTAGTCAATATGTATGCATGCCATCTATCATATGTTTTACAAAGTGTGCGTGCGTGTCTGTGTGTATGGTACCAATTACCATGTTATATTTACAACAGAGACAAACAAGTTTGTAATCTTCACCTATGTAAAATTACATAGCCTGTACCATAAACGTAAAGGAGGAGGGTTGCATCAAGCGTAGGAAACCGATTGTAAAAAAGTAGTTACTTTTATGAGGTGAACAGACAAACAAGTTTGTACTTTGTAATGCTTTAATATAACACGTAAAGAAAGATAAACCACACCTGATAGTAGCTTGCCAATACATCTTCTTAGCACATTCTGCAGTGCATCAATAAGCTTAGAAGAACTTACTACATTTGGCAAGCCATCAACATGTAAGGCTGCTTGAACAACTGTTAGATCTTTATCATCAAGCTGTCTCAGTATGGCCTCTCCGATGTCTATAAAACTCTGATAAATAACACAACAATTTGGGGTGTGGGGTTGGGGGGTAATAGTTATTAAGTTAAAGATTTTGAATATGGAATTAGAATCACTCAAATGCTGTATAATTAGGTAAACATTTACAACAAAAAGGGTTTCTCACATGTACATGCAAACACAATGACAAGCATCATTAAGACATCCTAAATAATACTTTGATTAAATTATGAAGATTTCCCCCAATTCAACTTGAAATCAACTCACAATTCCATATCAAAATAGCACAAATGACAAAGTTAATAGACTATTTTGCTGCCATTATAGCATATACTGAGATAATTAAAAAACGAGTTGCAGCAACCTCCGGGAGCTTTGGATTTGACTCAAATGACACTGAGCATTTTTTACTAGCATTTGGTGTTTGTGGTTTGACATTGAAGCATGATGCAATAATTTTGACTAGCTTTTTATGCCATCACGTTTTCTTTTGGAGACTTGGCTTCATTGTGTGTCAAGACTCAGTTTATAGAGGGGTTTCCTTCGACAGTTTTGTAAGGGGATAAGATTTACTCTTTTAAGTTGTACAGTCTTTCCCCTGTCACTTTTCTTTTTCCTTGATTTTAGGTGTCTTTTGAGGGATATATAATCCTCCCACTTTGTACACCTTCTCTTTCTAATGAAGTCTTCAATCAAAATCAACTAAGCCCCCAACAATTATGCACAGAATCAGTGACCTCTACCTCATTAACGAATCATACACTAGATCTTAAATGGAACTCAGTTCAAGTCATTCAAACTGGAACTCAAACATACAAAAGATATCAAAATAAAACTAGTTTGACAGTAAGATTTTGTGATGCGACCTTTTCAGAAAAATAAAATCAAGAAAGCAAAAATGGATTTTAAGTAATATGCCACCAACATCAGAAATTTTTAAAAAATATCATCAATGAAGGAAATAAACCACATTGAGCAAACTCTTCAATTTTTCCAACCAAAACGAGAAAACGTCAAGGATGTTCTTCAATGGTGTCATAAATGAAAAATATAAATTACTAGGAACATAGAATTTTCAAACACGATGGGCAAAGATTTACGAAACATAAATACCTCTGAAACAACCGCTCTGGATTCCAGGATGCCACTAGAATTTAAATCAAGCAGTGCAGCACGTCGAACATCAGCCTATACCACAATAAGAATTCTGAAGCTCTTACGTACCAACAGAAAATTAATGACCAATAAATCGTCTTCAAAAAATATTCAAGAGGTATTCAAAAAACATTCAACAGAAAATTACAGACACCTAATATTCAAGAGGCAGTCAATAACTGATACCTTTGGATGATACAAGGCAAACCAAACTTTTGAATCTAAGATATCACGTGATGAATCCAAATTCCCATCCAACATCTTACATAAAATCTTATACAATGAATCGTCTTTCTTAGAATGCACTTTTTTATCCTGTTGAACAATTTCAAAGTTCAAACAATTAAAGACTTTCTGACAATACATGCAAACAAAGAAAAGCAGAAATATTATCAGCAAACCTGAAGGAAATGATGAACTGCACTATGTAGTTCAGAAGGATACTTCGTATTAACAATAATCAGAATCTTTTTCGCCCACCCAGCTAATTGACATTTAACAAACCAAGATTGCAAGAATCATAAGCAAGGCATTAAAAAATAATCGACTATTTGACTAGCTATAAATTTATATAAGAAATGATACATTCAAATGGAGCTAGAATGTTTAAAGAAAAAAAAAGGCACCATGATAAGAAAAGCAGACAAAATTATTGAGGGAGAGAAACTTTAATGTTGATGCTGATGCATGTAAAATAAAACATATACTGACCATTGCAAATATAACACACAATATATACATATATGTAAGGGAGGGATCAATTTACACCTGTAAAAATAAAAACTCATACCCATTATTAACCATTTATTCTATTTGTATCTAACAGTTCATGTGAACCCGTCTTCAAAAAATTAGAACCATTACGGAAATATGCAATTTTGGGATACCCTATCCGGATTAGTGACTTTGTTGAAGATACTATTTCATTTTAAATCTCATACTCAATTGCATTAAAGAAGTTATAAATTCAAAATTGGGCAAAGCAGAGTTAGTGTCAACAAGGAATATTGACAGCATTGATGTGTTGGCCAGCTGTAATGTGCAATTCCTCTCTTCCTATGTATTTTTCACGATCTTAGGGGTTTCTTCACAAATTCATTACCGGGAATGGTATTATTTTAAGGTGAGAAGTAATGGCAGGAAGAGGATGTAGACATGTAGTTTCTTAACAAATTAAATTTATCTTGTTGGATGCATATTTTAGACTCCAACAACAAATTCAGTCTTTCTTTTCGCCACACAGGGTTGAACTGTCCATGAATGGATTAAGAATCCTCAGAAATAAGGCATTGTATTTGTGATTCGAGGAGAGTTTGGTCATTCATTTTGAGGTGCTTCTTTATATATCATAGAAATGGAGAGGTGTCAGCATTTCATAAAATGCAATCCTTTTATTCTGCTGTTCCAAACTCCAGTACTTACTATTTAAACAGACATTGCAAATATTTTATTACTTAGGTAATACGGATACAGAAAACAAAAATGATAATAATTAATCCATTTTCAATATTGTGTTTTTATTAAGATCAAACTTGATAAAAGACCACTCCAAATGAAACCCCGATTTACAAGGTTAAGGGTGAGAGAAATTCTTGTACGCAAGCCTTACCGTGCACCTTGCAAACAAGTTGTTTCTTGGATTTGAATCCGTGATCATAAAGGAGCAACTTTATCACTACTTCAGGCTCGCCCTCTTATTTAACATCAAACTTGATAGTGAAAGAAATTTTCATATAACTTAAAATGCCTACATGGTCCTTGCTTTCAGAAGAAAAATTTCACAGACAGATACTCAAAAGATATTCTGACATAAGCGCTTTTAGAAGTGACTTCACAATCACCCAATGTGATCTTCATCTGTTAGAATAGTTGTTTTGTATATAGTCCCACATCATATAGTTTGATCTTCATCTGTTAGAATAGTTGTTTTGTATATAGTCCCACATCATATAGTTGTTCAGTATATAGTCCCACATAATGTAAACTCAGCCCATTAGTTTTTCCTAGTCTCTATATATAGAGAGCTCTTATATTCATTCAATATACACAACGTAATCTTTTACATTTAAGTTGGTATCAGAGATATTTCGTTCTGGGAACCCTCGCTTCCGCTTAGAAACCTTGTTTTTCGCTTTAAAACCTAAGCCCACTGCTTAGGAGTCATCTTTTCTTTGCCGTGCGTCCTTCAGGCAAGCCATCAAGGACCGTAAGTCCTCTCCACGCATCTTCTGCACGTATCCACACCTCCAACAGTCACCGGAACCACCGTCCGCCACTGTTCAGGCCGCCGGAGCACTTTTCCGGCGAGTTTTCAGTCAGGTCAGAACGCGATCAGCACCCTCTCTTCCTGGCGACCACCTCTGTGGAAGTCAGGCCACCATCGGAGTTGCAACGCGCCCTCACGCGCCGTTCATGTACTCTGCGCGTGGGCTTCACGCACCACCTTCTGCCGGCGCGTGAGCCATTTTCCGGCGGATTTTTCCGACTGGTCTTGGACAGAGAAGCTCGACTTCTCATCCCCTTTCCGGATATGTGCTTGGTTCTTTGTGGGTCTCACTTTAGACGCGTGATTCTCCTTGATTGGATATTGTTTGCCTTCGTTTACGGCTTTTATACATGACAAAAGCGTCCCCTGATCTCTCGGAGGTTAACTCTCCTTGTCCTCCTGTCAAAACTTCTTCCGGAATCATCTCTACTAATATTGGGCCCATTACATCTTCCAAACTGAAGGATTCTAACAATTACAAGAATTGGGCCACCTCACTTGCTGCAAATATAGCTCAATCAGACAATGCATCATTTGGTTCAGTTTCTCCTCAGTCTCAGCCCTCCGCTCCATATACTGGTAATCCCGTTGCTTTTGTTTCTCAATCTACATCACTTGGCACTTGGATATTTGACTCAGGTGCTACCGATCATCTTAGTGGTAATAAGGAACTCTTTACATCTCTTACTTATTCTGATCATTTACCTTCATTTATCCTTGCTGGTGGAACCAAAGCTCCAGTTCGTGGGATTGGACAAGGTCGTCCGACCTCTACCTTGGCCTTGACATCTGTTTATTACATTCCTAGCATCCCTTATAACTTAATTTCTATTAGTAAATTGATCCAATCCCTTACTTGCACCATTACTTTTTCTAACCATTTTGTTTCTGTGCAGGATCCGGGTACGAGGAAGATGATTGGAGTGGGTCGTGAGTCACGGGGGCTTTACTATCTAGAGGTGCCTCGTCCTTCAGTGGCATGCTCTCTCACAGAATCTCCACAACTTATCCAGAGTCGCCTCGGTCATCCAAGTCTTTCAAAGTTGCAGAAGATGGTTCCTCTTTTATCCGGTCTTCAGTCTTTAGATTGTGTGTCATGTCAACAAGGGAAGCATACACGCTCCTCTTTTGCTAGTCAAGTCAATAAACGAGCTGATGTCCCTTTTCTCTTGTTCATTCAGATATCTGGGGTACAAGTCGTACCTTGTCTGTTTTAGGTTTTCGGTATTTCGTTACCTTCATTGATGATTTTTCCCGTTGCACTTGGGTTTATTTAATGAAAAACCGTTTTGAGTTGTTTTCTATTTATCAAAAATTCTCTGCTGAAATTCATACTCAATTTGGTGCCTTTATTCGTATTTTACGTAGTGATAATGCTAAGGAATATGTTTCTGTGGACTTTTTTAATTTCTTAACCAAACAGGGTACTTTATATCAGACTACTTGTCCTCACACTCTACAACAAAATGGAGTAGCTGAACATAAGAATAGACATCTCATTGAGACTGCACGGACTCTTCTTATTCACATGCATGTTCCTCTTCACTTTTGATCCGATGCAGTCCTTGTCTCTTGTTTTCTTATCAACCGTATGCCTTCATCTGTGCTTAATAATGACATTCCTTATAACTTATTGCTTCCAGATGTTTCTCTCTATCCTCTACCCCTACATGTCTTTGGTTGTACCTGTTTTGTTCATAATCTCACAACTGGTAAGGACAAGTTAACATCTAAAGCCTTTAAGTGTGTTTTTCTTGGTTATTCTCGTCTTCAAAAGGGTTATCGTTGTTATTCTCCCTATCTTAAACGTTACTTAGTTTCCGTTGATGTCACTTTTCTTGATCAACAACCCTTTCATTCTATCCCATCTCAGTTGTCACGGTTGATCATGTTCACTTTTCTTGACTTGTCTTTGCCAGCTGCAGGTGCTTCTATTCTAGATGAGCAACCTATTGCTTCTATACCTGAGGACCGTACACTTCTCACCTATCATGGTATTTTTGTGATTTTAATTTATTTCAGGGTTATAATAGTCTTTATATTTATAATTTTTTAAGATTTCAATACCAAAACGACGACATTTTGGGAATAAATGCAGATAACTTATCTCGAGTAACTGCAGATATATTTTTCCCTTAAATATTTTAGTTCTTTGTCGGCATAAGGTACCTATGTTGCACTGACATCAATACAGGACGACACGACATGTCGACGCGTTAATTCTAAAAAATATTAAATTTTTGACACATTATGACACGATTTGATATTAAATAATATCTTTAATACATGTAACATAATGTATATATTTAATACATATAGCAACTCATAATAAGTAATGTGATCAATTAAATATTCAAATTCTATAAAAAAATAATTTTTCATGTCTTGTTAATTTTTCAAGTAAAATTTTATAACAAAAATATTTGATTTGTAAATTAAGTTTTCATATTTAGTTAAAAAAATAAAATAAAATTTGGATATAAAAAAATGTGTTGGAAAACATTGACCACATATCAAAGTCCGATACACACACACACATATATATATATATATATATATATATTATTTTTCAAAATAACATGTCCGTGCATCATAGCATTTACCTATTTTCCAATACATCTTTTTTTCAAATAGGAAAATTATTTTTCTATTTATACCCTTATTTGTCTTTATTATTTCCACTAAATCCCAAGAACTTTCCCAAGGATATACTTACATTTCATGTACCCAAAATTTTCTCGTTAGTGAAATTCCTACTCGTGTATCATTTTTTTTATTTATTTTTTGAATAAATTCAAAGTATTCTCCACCCATACATGTCTCCACCCATACCCTTATTTGCCTTCATCTGTGCTTAATAATGACATTCCTTATAACTTATTGCTTCCAGATGTTTCTCTCTATCCTCTATCCCTACATGTCTTTGGTTGTACCTGTTTTGTTCATAATCTCACAACTGGTAAGGACAAGTTAACATCTAAAGCCTTTAAGTGTGTTTTTCTTGGTTATTCTCGTCTTCAAAAGGGTTATCGTTGTTATTCTCCCTATCTTAAACGTTACTTAGTTTCCGTTGATGTCACTTTTCTTGATCAACAACCCTTTCATTCTATCCCATCTCAGTTGTCACGGTTGATCATGTTCTTCCTGTCCCTTTTCTTGACTTGTCTTTGCCAGCTGCAGGTGCTTCTATTCTAGATGAGCAACCTATTGCTTCTATACCTGAGGACCGTACACTTCTCACCTATCAACGTCGCAAAACTGTGCCTCCTGTCGACTCGACTCCTGCTGACTCATCGCCCACTACTGTTGATTCTTCCCCTCCGGATCCTTCACCAGAGGCTCTTCCCATTGCTCAAAGAAAAGGTACACATACTCTCATAATCCTTATCCTCTTTATACATTTTTGAGCTATGACCGTCTTTCTTCACCTCATTTCACATTTGTTTCTAGTCTTTCTTCTGTTTCTATTCCTAAGACCACAGGTGAAGCACTTTCCCATCCAGGGTGGCGCCAAACAATGTTAGATGAGATGACCGCACTTCATACCAATGGCACCTGGGACCTTGTTCTGTTCCCCAGAGAAGTCTATAGTGGGTTGTCGCTGGGTTTTTACTGTGAAAGTTAGACCTGATGGCCATATTGATCGTCTCAAGGCACGTTTAGTTGCAAAAGGTTTTACTCAAATCTTTGGCCTTGATTATAGCGACACATTCTCTCCAGTCACTAAGATGGCATCGGTTCACTTATTTCTTGCCCTTGCTGCTGTTCGTCACTGGCCACTCCTACAACTTGACATCAAAAATGTCTTTCTTCATGGTGATTTACAAGAAGTTTACATGGAGCAACCACCTGGTTTTGTTGCTCAGGGGGAGTCTGGGAAGGTGTGTCGTCTTCGCAAATCCTTATATGGTCTCAAGCAGTCTCCTTGGGCATAGTTCAGTCGCTTCAGTTCTGCTGTTCAGGCGTTTGGCTTAATCCGGAGTAAAGTTGACCATTCTGTATTTTATAGGATTACATCTCCTGATAAATGCATCTATTTGTTAGTCTATGTTGATGACATCATTTTCACCGGAAGTGATCAAGATGGAATTCGTAAGTTAAAACAGCATTTATTCAGTCAATTTCAAACAAAGGACCTTGGGAAGCTGCGTTACTTCTTGGGAAGCTGCGTTACTTCTTGGGAATTGAGGTGGCGCAATCTAGAAAGGGCATTTCTATCTGTCAAAGGAAGTATGCCTTGGATATCCTAGAAGAAACAGGTATGTTGGGATGTAAACCAGTTGATACACCCATGGATCCTAATGTCAAGTTATTGCCCGGACAGGGGGAGCCATTATCTGATCCAGGACGTTATCGAAGGTTGATTGGAAAGCTCAATTATCTCACTGTAACTAGACCGGACATTTCTTTTGTTGTTAGTGTCGCTAGTCAGTTTCTTGATTCTCCGTGTGATTCTCATTGGGATGCTGCTATTAGGATCCTTCGTTACATCAAAGGAGCACCAGGGAAAGGTTTATTATATTCAGATCAGGGAAATACAGAAATTTGTGGTTATTCAGATGCCGATTGGGCAGGATCACCCTCGGATAGGCGCTCTACTCCAGGCTATTGTGTTTTCTTTGGAGGAAACCTGATTTCTTGGAAAAGTAAAAAACAAACTGTTGTTGCCCGATCTAGTGCAGAGGCCGAATATCGTGCAATGGGAGTTGCTACTTGTGAGCTAATCTGGTTGAAGCAGTTGATTCGGGAGCTCCATCTTTGTGAACAGAAACAACCCATGACTCTCATCTGTGACAATCAAGCTGCACTCCATATATCTTCTAATCCTGTATTTCATGAGAGAACCAAACATATATAGATCGATTGTCACTTCATTCGAGAAAAGATTCAGTCAGGAGAAATCAAGACGCATTTGTCAACTCCAGTGATCAACTCGCGGATGTCTTCACTAAAGCTCTTAGGGGACCTCGGGTTGAATATATTTGTGGCAAGCTGGGTGCTTACAATATATATGCTCCAGCTTGAGGGGGAGTGTTAGAATAGTTTTTTTGTATATAGTCCCACATCGTATAGTTGTTCAGTATATAGTCCCACATCATGTAAACTCAACCCATTAGTTTTTCCTAGTCTCTATATATAGAGAGCTCTTATATTGTATTTTATATATTCATTTAATATACACAACGTATTCTTTTACATTTAAGTTCATCAATTATTACTTTTTTTATAAACTTCATTATTCATTTTCAATATATAAATTGATATTAACTCAACCTTATGAAGTACATCAGGACAGATTGGACAACATGACGGACAAGATTTATACAATAAGATCTAAGTGACCAACTTATGATTCAGAATCAGAATACACACCTGACATTGAAGACGTTGAGTCACTAACTTTTTGTGATAATTTCACACAAGTTGATAGGACCTTGGTGACCACATGATAAACAGAACCATTTATGGGGACTTTTTCTATCAATGATAGCAAAGCCCGCTGACAGTAATCATCAGAAGAACTGCAAATGTGTTATAATCAGCGCAAAACGCGACCTTTTATAAAACATGAATTAAAGCATAGGTCTACTGAAAGAAAATCAAAGAATTCTCACCTGCATTCAATCAGGGAATCCAAAAGCACGACTAAAAACTTTTCAATATTGAACTTCTTAGACAATTCTAATAAAATCCCTGCCAAGTCCCTATACAAAAAAGGATTTTAAAAATCATATATGTAAATAGACATAACAGCAGCCAAGGCACAGTTATTATGGATAAGTTGTGCAGTTTGAGGCAAACTACCTTATTTCCTTTAAAATTTCCAAGGCCTTAGCTGGGAGAATTTCAACATTTTGAGACTAAGAAAATTCCAGCAGAGCAAAGTAAGAATAAAAATATAGCCAAATTCAAAAATAAATATAGCACAACAAAAAGAAAATTGGATAAATAGCATATACCAAAATAAAAGGATTAATACCTCTGTTTAAACTAGACACATGTAACTCAACACTTATGATAAAAGGTTACACTAGTACCTGAACAAGATTAATCAAGGCAATAAGGGATAACCGAAGCCAATGAAGATCCCCCAACTCTTTAGCCTCCTTGTGAGCAACCTCAGCAATTGAACGTATTAAACTATTCAAAAGCTTGGGAGCTAATGCAGCTTTGTTTCCAAGCAAACCAATGAGCATCAAAGAACCAGCCTACATATAATTAACAAGAAACAATGCATAAGAAATTGCCAAGAAACATAGCTCAGGTTCACAAGAAGTATTCACAGCACCAAGGACCAATTTATAAAATATAAAGGAAATTAAGTCCTAAGATTAAGGTGACGCAGACATAGAATCACATTTTTATGGTGGCATATTATGTATGTTGTTCTTTGGTTTTTTAGACAGGAGAGAATCTTAGGATTGTACAGACTATATCTATGTGTCTGAGAAAGAGTTGGTTTATGGTCTCTGTTTGGTGCACAGTGCACGTTCTTTTCTCTTTAGGGAGTCTAGTTCACAATTACAATTATGGTGAGAGATTAGAGGGCACTTTTATATTGGTGAATTACTTTTATTTTTAATTTGAATGAAAAATATATAGGGTATCTAAAGTTAGATGGCACCGAATCTGTATCACAGCCTAACTATGAAAAAGTGAAAATTCATCACTGAACAGTTGAGAACCATCTTATTTTTCTCCAATAATACAAAAATGATGTATGGAATGACTTTCATAGCATGCTTACCAAAAAAAAATAAAGCATAAAACTCACAATAAAACAACAACCACCAAACCTTATCCCACTAGGTGGGTTCGGCCACTATATATTTGCGTGATGTAGTATTCTAGAGTTTGAGGGTTTTAAAAATCAATGAATTAGCTGCAAAATAAAGCTATCAATTCAATGAACAGAGCATAGGTTATAACATGACCTAATCCAAGCATATTCTACGTTTATCAAAATAAAAATTATAAAGAATGTAGAAAATATTTTAGGACGATAAAAGCAATTACAGTGAATAACAATTAGGGGTTTGCATTTATCATTTGACATGACATAAAAAAGTTTCCTACACACACAACATTTTGTGGGGCCCACACTTTTTGAAGCAAAAAAAAAAAAAAAAAAAACTAAGGCACACAAAACGAATCTCTATAACATTACATAATCACTTTTCCTATAACATAACTCTTATAAAACCCTAACAATTATTAACAAAAAGGTTTAGGCCAAGCGAATGTTATATTACTATTTCTACTTGTGATGAATAACTATGCATAATTGGATCTTGTGGAGCCAAAATGCAAGTTCATTTCACTTGGTCTACAATTTGACAGTAATTACATTGCCCACTAATCAAAAGGTAATCACAAAACACCAATGGTTCAAATGGTAAGGAGCTTGTTCCCCTTGACCAAATGTCTCGAGTACGAGCATGGAAACATAGTCTTGGGAGAGCCACCCTCTATATGGGTACGACAGTACTCGAACCGGATTAATTGAATTACCAATGAACTGGTTGGGAAACCTTAAAAAATTAAAAAGTAATCATAGGACTATTACCATATGATGCTCAACTATAATTGGTTTTAATGCGCAAAAATGATTTCCTTGTAACTAACCTTGTGTTCTGAAGCACCCTTAGTGCCGGGCTGAAGACCAGATACCACAAAAGGAAGTATTCTCTTGACAAGATCATCATTAACAGTCACAACAATACCCAAAACTTCAACAAAAACAGCAGTACAAAATCCTATTACATGCCTTGAAGGTTGAAACTTTTTTGACGGAGATGCCTGAAACCAAATACTTAGTTATATAATTATTCAATTCCATCAAATTCACAACTAAACACAGAAATGATTACTCACATAGTTGCATAGAACTTCTAATATGCCCTTATCACGGATGCACTGCTGCACTATGACCATTCTAGGTGGTGGTGCACCAGAGACTTTCACACCGTCAAGAAACCCCCATTTAGTATTCCTTTACAGAGCTTAGGAGAAACATCAGAAAGCATTCCAACCAGTAATCTAAATCAAAAAACAATATAACAAATAATGATATCTTTCTAACCTCGTATCAAGTATTTGTACTATTCGAACAAATGCATGGGTGTCATGGTACGGCAAAGCACACAGAATCAAGTCCTCATTGTTGTAAACATGAACCCTGAAACTCAAAACAAGTCACATTAAAAATTACAAAAAAAAAAAAGATGAGGTAATCGACAACCTTAGAAAAAGACAATTCATAACATCAACCACACGAATTATCAAATAAACTACTCACTGGTATCTACGTATCAAGTACTCAAGCGTTTTAAGAGAAGACGGAAGAAGAAAATATCCAGAAATTAATCTTAAGAATGATGCAATGGAGACATTAAGATGATTATTCTGTTCCACGCCCATCAACTCTCTTTCCAACTCTTTACTCCGTTGGCTAAACAAATCGTTCTTATAGTTCCTGAAGCGTTCATCAGTGCTTACAAGAACCTCTAAACCTGAAACAGTGCATCATATTCAATGCATCAACAGAATTCAAAGTAGCATACGGATAATAATAATAATAATAATAATAATACACAATATAAAATTGGATTGCTTTGTAGTAATAAATTTTCTTCAAATTAGAGAAATAAAAAGCTGTGAAAATCGAGAAGAGTAACCTTGAAGTGCGATAGTGAAAATGGATTCAATATCGATATCGGCAGCTTCTTTTGGATCGAACAAGATAGAAGGGCGAGTGAAGGGCCTCTTGAGAGGCTCAGACTCAGCTTTTGCGAAGGATCTGATAACTTCTAATTGAGACGCTATTGAGGTTGCCATTGTTAGGGTTTCACACCAAAACACTTTTTCTTCTTCTTCTTCTTCTCTCCACAATAATGCAAAAACAGAAAGAGAGAACTGAGCCGCACGCAGAGTTTAGGGTTTATGTGTTCTAAGTTCTAACCACCGATTCCCGCGCTAAGATGACAGAGGGAGAAAACTGAGCCGCATTCAGGCAGGGTTTAGGGTTTATGTGCTCTAAACACCAAAGCCAATTATACGGTGATCTTAATTCACCTCAAAATATGTTTAGTTACATTAAAAAAAGCTTTAATGTCTACATAACATGAAATTAGATAAACAGTTAAACTCACGTCATTTTGAATTAAAAAATTATAATGATGAAAATGATTATAAATTTAAAATTAAAAATATTTTGATTTTTGTCTAAAATAATATCATTTGAGTTCAATACAAATAATTTATTTGCATTTCTTTTTTAGGAAGGATATTGTGACAATCAAGTTGTGTTACTACCAAGTGACTACCAATCAATCTCACTGTTATATCGAGCATCTTGATCTAACGGTTATATTTATTTCCATCTTTGTATGGTCATGATTTCCCATTTTAAAGTGAAAGCATTAAATATGGAAAATCATAACCATACAAAGGTGAGAATAAATATAAAATATTAAATTTGGGAAATTATGACCATACAAAGATGAAAATAAATATAATCGTTGAATCAAGATAATCGATCTAACAGTAAGATTGATTGGTAGTCACTTGATGGTAACATAACTTGGTTGTCACACTATCCTTCCCCTCTCTTTTTTTAGAAAAACCAACACTTAAAAAAATTAGTTCAAATCAATTTTGGTCCGATTGCCTAATAATTATAAAGAAATTTAGAGTATATGGAATATGTATAGATTTTTGAATTAAACCTGTAAGAAAAAATAAGTTGAATCATATGAAATTAAAATATCAAAATTTTATATTCACTGTTGAAAATATAATTGTTAATATTTTAAAAGGTTATTGTGCTTGTTTCGAAATTATTACAAAAATTAAAAAATTACGGTTTTCATAATTTTTAATGGGACTGTGATGTGAAATTTTAGGGAATAAATATTCTTATGTATAAATTTACATGACTTAATAGGGACAGTGATCAAAATGTCACATTTGGACAAAAAAATTATCAGACTGTGCCAACAAATAATTTTACTAAAATGTCACGCGGCATAATTCGCTACACAGTGTAGCGAATTATGTATGCAAGTAATTCGCTACTCAGTGTAGCGAAATATGCCACGTCAGGATGTATAGAACAAAAAAAAGTAATTCGCTACTCAGTGTAGCGAAATATGCCACGTCAGGATGTATAGAACAAAAAATGCCACATGTCAAATTTGTCAAAATTCGCTACGAATTTTGAGAAATTTGACATGTGACATTTTTGATTCTGACGTGGTATATTTCGCTACACTGTATAGCGAATTACTTGCATGCATAATTCGCTACACTATGTAGCGAATTATGCCGCGTGATATTTTGATAAAATTTACTGTTGGCGTGGTAGTCTGATAATTTTTTTATCCAAACGTCACCGTAGTAAATTTTGTATTTGTAGTTCTTTTTACAAACATCAAATAATGAGGTCAAATCAACGTTTATAAATATCTACAAAGAAATAAATACAAAAATTGCACAAATCCAAAATTTAATCACTGAAAGATTCATTCCCAATTTTTTATCATTGATATTAAATGGATTTATTTTATATCCTTAGCATTCTCGTCGTTGTATTTATGTTTTTTTTTCTATTGAAATTATAGATTTTAAATATATATTTTTATTAAATTAAGTTTATAGATATTTAAATATTTTAATTCTTTGTTTTTTTTTTTTACCTTTAAGAGGTGTTTGGTATCAGGAATTTTTATAAAAGCCTTTGAAAAGTTAGCTTGGGTAAATGGGAATGCCATATTTGGTAGCCAGAAATCATAAATTATTCCAGGTATATTTTTTTGGTGTGCAAATGTGGTTACTGATTCCAGCTCAACAATACCACAAATTTGTTTTGTTATTTTTTGTTTCTCGGGAAAATTACAAATTAACCATGAAATTTTGGACCAAATTAACTCTGACATTTTGTGAAGTTTGTGAAGAAATTTTCTTTGAGCAATACCAGTGAGGTTTGTGAAGAAAATTTGTTTCAGAAATAGAAACACAATAACTATGGCGTGAGGTTTTGTTTCAGAAATAAAACCAAAATAACTTTGTTTCAGAAATAGAACTATGATACCTATTTAAAAAATAAAACCACAAGAAGAACATCTGCTTAGCTCATTCTATAATGTCTCAACATCTAGAGTGGGTAGTTATGAATGGCAAATCTATTTGCTTCTCGATAGATTTATAGGGAGGATGGTGTTTGGATGAGTGGATTCTCTTATATAGGTCCTTGTTCTTCTTTGGAAGCTGAATTAAGGGGTATCCTTCAAGGTCTCAATCTTGCTGGTAACTTAAAGCTATCCAATGTCTGGATTGGTTGTGACAGTAAGGAGGCCATTCTTTGTTTAGAAGCTGAATCTAGGTCTTGTGGATTGTTTACATTAATCGAAAGGATCAAAAATACTGCTGCATGTTTTGATCAGTTCCAAGTGGAGTATACTCCTAGAGATCTTAATGATGTTGCTGATAGTTTAGCTAAATTTGGTTTAAGCTACAAGAGTAAAGAGTTGAGGGTGTTTTCCTCTCTCCCTGTTAGCATAGAACCCCTTTGGAACCATTTTTGTTTGAAATTGCTGATGGAGCATGTGTTTGTTAGCATGCATCGGCTGTCTGTGTAGTTTGTCTGGGCTTGGCCCTCCATTTATATCAAAAAAATAAAATAAAACCACAATACCTAGTAAGGTTTTTGAATGCTTGGGTTATAATTACGGAGTCTTTGTTTCTCCATGGTTCAACGTTCAATATCTTGTTTTGATAAAAGAGTGAAGGTGGGGTTATTTTTGTAAAATAACCCCACATTCCCACTAATATTTTAGAATCAACCAAATACATATTTGTAAATTTAATCAAATAATCTTGGGAAAAAATTTGTCTTATCAAACAACTTTTTAGTAATATTCTAGGAAAAATAAATTTTCTATTATATTCCCGGAAATCATGATTCCCCATAAGAAAAAAAAACTTCTCTACCACACTCCCCTTAGTTGTTTTCCATGTTTCAAAGTATCGGTCATTTACCATAAATGAGAATTAGGTTATCTTCCCTGTTGTCGGCACAATGTAACATGAAATTAAGTAAATTGGGTGGTTACCTTTAGATATTTAAATATTGGGTTCATTGCAGATAAGTTATCTGCAGTAAGTCTAATACGACGTCATTTTGGGCAGAAATCATGGTGTTTTTGTAATTTTAATTTATTTCAGGGTTATAATAGTCTTTATATTTATAATTTTTTAAGATTTGAATACCAAAACGACGTCATTTTAGGAATAAATGTAGATAACTTATCTCAAATAACTGAAGAAAGATTTCCCTTTAAATATTTTAATTCTTTGTCGGCATAAGGTACCTATGTTGCACCGACATCAATACAGAACTACACGACATGTCGACACGTTAAAATTCTAAAAAATATTAAATTTTGACACATTAGAACACGTTTTGATATTAAATAATATCTTTAATACATGTAACATAATGTATATATTTAATACATATAGCAACTCATAATAAGTCATATGATCAATTAAATATTCAAATTCTATAAAAAAATTAATTTTTCATGCCTTGTAAATTTTTCAAGTAAAATTTTATAACAAAAATATTTGATTTGTAAATTACGTTGTCATGTTTAGTTAAAAAATAAAAATAAAATTTGGATATAAAAAATGTGTTGGAAAACATTGACCGCATATCGAAAACATGTCAAAACATTGACGCATATCAAAGTCCCATACATATTTTGTTTTTTGTTTTTTTTTTTTCAAAATAACATGTCCGTGCATCAGAACATTTACCTTTGTGAGAGTTAGTTAGGGAAAAATTTCAATACATCTTTTTTTCAAATAGGAAAATTATTTTTCTATTTATACCCTTATTTGTCTTTATTATTTCCACTAAATCCCAAGAACTTTCCCAAGAATATACTTACATTTCATGTACCCAAAATTTGCTCGTTAGTGAGATTCCTACGTCGTGTATCATTAGACAGGCCTGTACATATTTAATGGAATGGTACGGCTAAGGTTAATCAAATCAAGTTTAAAACCACAGGTTATATGTACTAGTACATATTAAGAGCCCATTTATTTACACTTTTTTATAATTTTTATATTTTCCTTATTTTAGAAGTCCTTTTTATAAAAGTTAAAGCTATTTATATTTTTATAAATTTTTGAAAAAAAAAATTTTAACTTTTGACTTCTTCTTTTTTTAGAAGTTAAAATTTTTAACTTATGGAAAAAATAAATTTTTGACTTTCTTTGTGACTTCAGATTTTTTAGAAGCAGCTATCCAAATGATCGAAAACTGAGAAATGCTAAGCAACTTTTGGACAAAAAAAAAGCTCATCCAAACATGCCCTAAATATGAACATTAGAATCCTATATTTGATTTTAACTTAATTTCCACCCACCCTAGTCGTGTGATTTATCATTTGATCTTAGCCATTACCATTCAACTAGTACATATTTAATGGAATGTCATTGCATTTCAGTTCAACCTAACTAATGAAATAAATGAAGTTTATAAGATCATAGAGTCAATTTATATGAAAGCAACTCAAGCAAGCTAAAGTGACGGCCGAAAATGAAACTTGGAAATCAGCCGAAAAAATCTTTGGAGCTTGTGACATAAACTATCAATATAATTGACTAAAAATTGTTGCTCGTAAAGAGGCTTCTTAATTTAGTGTGATTTGGTCTGACCTCCCCATCAATCTCAGTCTCATCATTCATCAAATTATTCAGGAAATTTTTCTTTTCATCTTAACCCAGACTTTTTTTTTTATAGTTCTTTTTAGGATAGAGGAAACTTTTATTTTATCCGAAATTATGATTTTTGATAATATGGTGCAAAAGTAATTTTTCTAAAAATATTATCACAAAGTAAGTTATTTGATAGATAAAAAATAGAGAAAATAATATCAAAAATATTGAATAAATTTTCTTATTCTTCAAAAACCTTTTAACTTCTCTCTCTTTGATGATGATTAGACCGTTAAAAATTTTGGTAGTAAGAATATCCCCCTCTAAAAAAATAATATCAAAAATATTGAATGAATTTTCTTATTCTTGTCTGCCATTAAATAATCAATTCAACCTAAAATCTTAAGGTGTTAGGTGATGGTTTTTTTAATGATTTATATTATATTTTCTAACACATCTCCTCACGCAAGAGCATTTTGGACTTGAAGCGTGGATATGACACAAGCTCAATATTGGTCTGCCTTGTGCTGCACATGCCCGTTTTTTGGTCTGCCTCGTGCTTTTCTTAATTCCTCTATCTGAAAGTGGGGGCGGTGAGGATCGAACTCGTGACTTCGTGGTCACTTAAGCTCTAATACCATGTTAAATAACCAATTCAACCCAAAATCTTAAGGTGTTGGGTGAGAGCCTTTTTAATAATTTATATTATAATCTCTAATATGGCTTTTTTCACCTACCTTTTTCTATTTTTCTAGCCATTTAATTGGATGAAATTTTCATTCACAATTTACACTTAAAACGGCGAGATAAATCACTTTCCTGAATTTTTTTTTTTTTCTTTCTAAAATGTAATATCAAACATAATCTTCTTCAAAATCCACCGCTTTCGTGAGTATCTAAAAATACCAAAAGTCCTAAAAACTCTCCTTTGTGATCAAGTCATCTTTTATACCTTTCTCCATTTCAAAACCAATCATCATTGCATTGAGGATCTGGTCAATAATATTTGATAAAAGCTCCATCTGACACCTCACAAGTGTCGTCTTGTAAAGATCCAAATCCATAATGGGTAAAAAAGCACCCTACAGATGGGTGGTACAGAATTTGTTATACCCGAACCCCCATGCAGAAGGGAACACTGTGTTCCCACACAAATTTACCTAAATGCCATATTCTTGAACTATTTTTTCAAACTGTCATGCAGGCAAAGTCGCTTCTCACGCAGACGAACTATGCATGATGATGTGTCAGGAAGCTGGTGGTGTCAGAGTTCGCTTCTGACACAGTTGACCTCTACTTTGTATTAAGTTCGCCTACATGGTAGGCGACCTCCATATATATTTTTTTTTGTTGTAAATTTGATACTTGTTATCCACTAAAAATATGACACGTCAGCCAACCGAGTTCACTACAAATAACCTCCCAAATCCATAATGGGTAAAAAAGCACCCTACAGATGGTTGGTATTTAAGTAAAAAAGTTGGTGAATAATGACATTTTAATCAGTTACCCATCAGCAACTCCGTGTCCTTGAACTTACCCTCTCTTTGAATCCATTTGGCAAATTGTTTCATCTGATTTATCAAATTTAAAATATAAATCGTTAAATCTTTTATTATTTCTTATAATTATAATAATTTTATTTAATTCAACATTTAACTTATTAAATATAATTAAAATAAATAATTACAAAATATCATTTTTTTGGGTGTAGAATTACAAAATATAATTTAATTACAACGTTTCATTTAATAAATATAATTAAAATAAATAATTACAAATTATATATATACCCAATCAAAAGATCGTATATAATCTTACAATGGAATAAAAAATATTTTTTTACTAATACATGATGGCATAATGTCTAAAAACTTCGGCATTTTTTTGTTTTTAATATTTAGATATATTTTAAAAATGTTGTGTTTGAGAGCTTAACTTCTCATGCCATTTCGTGCTTATTATTTTTTAATATTTAAAGAGTTAAATTCTTTTTTAAGGTTCTGGATAAAGGATGTGAGAAATTAAACTGCAAAATCTAAAACTTTATTGGTTACACGCTCATACGATTCTGCTGCCTTATGCACTGTTTTTTTTTTTTTTTTTTTAAATTATGTGATTTCAAATTATTTTCAACATTCTGAAGATAAGATAATTTAAACATCTTAATTTTTTTTTCACCCAAAAAAAAAAATCTTCATCATTACTCTATTTTATTGCACCAAAATTTGAGAAATAACACGTAAAAGTAATTAGAATGCATAAAGAGTAATTATTGGAATTGTATGTGATTTTGAAACGAGGCAAAACACACATATAAAATGAAACAAAAACTGAATGTGAGAAAAGAGAGATCAAGGGGTTTAGGGTGAGAAAGCTCTCTTTCTTCTTACCACCAAATTTTTTTAGCTAATTATTATTATTACTATTATATGTTTAGATTTTTTTTTCACTCACACAAAGATAGAATACAAAGTTCTTCATTAAAGAACTTTACACACTCAAACTTCTCTGTAGTGGAATTCTCTAACCAACTAATTTTTTCTTTCTTTCTAATTTCATCCTATAAAGGAAAAAGCTCTTCATCTCTTTTTTTTCTAAAATCTTCTTCATTAATTTGGGTTCTTGCATTTAGAGATTAATCCATAAACCATTAATGCCGAGCATGCTCGGCCAACATTTTTTTTCCTCCAGTATGTTTTTTGTGTAGTGGTTGTTGACTTTGAGAAAGGTTGAAATTCCAATAATACAAGTTATGCTATGATTGAATTGCATTGATTTTAGTTTCTTCTGGATATGGATCGTTAGTGGGACAATTATAGAATCAATGGTAATAATTTAATAACTAAAAATTTTCTCTCTCATCTTTTATCACTATTAATCCACTTTGTGTGATTATGCATTGTCCACATGATCATTCCTTTTTTCAAAATGACGTCATTTTTAAATATCTCTAAAAAATTATAAATATATTTGTGCAAGCTATTATAACCCTTTTGAAAAAAATAATTTTTATCTCTTCCTTATTTTAGAAGTGTTTTTTATAAAAGTTAAAGCTGTTTATATTTTTATAAAAAAAATTAGTTTTTGAAAAAAATATTTGCCTTTTGACTCCTGTTTTTTTTTTAACCCTTAAAATTTTTACATAATTATGTGCAATTATAACCATACAAAAGTGAATCAAAAATTATAATTTAGTAACTACCTATCTTAATATTTTTTCTCTATCATCTTTTATCATTATTGATCAAAATTATGATTGTCTACATAAAAAATATCATACTTTTTCAGGAAAAAAAGAATCCACTCTCATTTCTTCTATATCTCTCATGAATATTTTTCTTGCCATGAGATTTGATTTGTTCAAGCTAATTAAGAGCTGATGGAAAAGGTTTAAGTTGTATTTCAGCATCCCGCAAAGCGAAATCGTTACTAGCTGTAAGATATTCATATTGGAAATTCATACTATCCTAGACTGAAATATTTTCTTCTACGGGCATCCTAATAGTGTTGCCGATGGTTTGAACCTTATGTGTAGGGCCCAATAGCCCGATCCAAAAAAGATGTCTAAGAGAAATTATTGTATACTCTTATTAATTTAAGGAAATATATTAAAAAAATACAGATTTAAAAATATTTTTATTATTTTAATATTACATACATTATTTAAGACACATAAATTATAAGAAATTAGTATTTATTCTTATAAAGGATATAAAATTATATTATTTTAGTCAAAACTACTGTATTTTATAATGAAAGAAACATAAATTATAAGAAAACAAGTTGGAATTTTTTAATTTAAATATTAAATAAAAATAGATAATTCTTTGAAATAACTATCGTTTAAAAGGATAAAAATATTATGTATTTTTCTTATCAATTTAATAATATGAATTTATTAAAAAATTGAGTTAACATTATAACTCTATTTTAAAAAATAAGTATATTTAGAAATAAATATTAAAATTGTGTTAAATCAAAAATGTATTTATAGTGAAAGAAACAAATTAATAAACAAAGTTTTTTTTAATTTAAATATTAAATCTCTTTATTGATTAAAATATTTGTTGTTTAAAATGATAAATATTTTTCTCAAATTATAATATTATGTATTTTTCTTATCAATTTAATAATACGAATTTATTAAAAAATTGTGTTATCAGTATAACTTATTTTAAAAAATAAGTATATTTAGAAATAAATATTAAAATAAATCAAAAATATTCTTTAAACTTAATAAGCAAAGTTAATAATAAAAATCTCTTTATTCATTAAAATTAATTATTATTCTCTTAAATACATTTCTGATATGTTTATAAATTAATAAACGGAATAATGTTTTATAAAAAGTAATTTTATCTATGCACAAAAGTACGTTTTTTTTGTGAACACTTTTACGGAGATAAAATTTTCTCCTACAATATAAGAAAATTAAACCCATTAATAAATACAATATATATCACAAAACATTTCCTCGAGCACTCCTTTTTCTTGAGAATAACAAAATATTTCATTGTTTTAACGTTTAAGTTTTGAGTTTCAAAACAACTGAGTGTTTAATAACAGTTTGCACATTAAATTGAATTAATAAGATAATTAATCAAAATAAAAACACTATTTTTTTATTAGTTAGCTTCTCAAAAGTGAAAGACAAAAAAATAAAAAATAAAAAAATAAAGATTTAGATGTTTGGTTGAAAGGATTATTCCTCCTATCTTTCCTGCATTTTTTTTTTTTTATGGTAAAATATTCATCACTTTCGCATATATATTTGGATTGATGCCGACTAATAAAATAATTGGGAATGACATGACAAGATTTATAAAGTAAGCATCTGAAAGTTTTTTTTTGGAATGAATGAATGCAAGGAAGGGGGAGAAACTTCAAGACACCTCCTTACTTAGTACTCTCAAATCTCAATTTATAATTTTTTTTATCCCAAACCGACAGTCAAGAAAAAAATAGCATGAATTTTGACGGGAGTTTCCTTTGCCGTGGCTAAAAGACAAGAGTGTGTAACATATATCTTTTTATTTCATTTTTCATATTTTTAATGTTAGTATTAGTCATTTTTCTTCATTCTATTTAAATGTCTCACACATGGAATGAATATTTTTTTTGGTTGATACATTCAGGAATTAGAACAAGAACTGATATTGAAGATAGTGACCGATGGACTTGAACCCATAAATAGAACCAGAGGAGGTAGATGCTCATAATTATTTCTGTGTAATTATAAATATTAAAATTCATCACTTTCTTATATATATAAAACAAGCAGAATAATAGAACAGACAGAATGATATGTCAGAAGTAGAAGAATTAAATCTGAGTCACAGAACGTGTCTCCTTAAGACAATTTGCCCCCTCATAAAATAAGGTTGATGGATACTTTTTTTTTTCGTCTGAAGAATGGTGGCACTACCAATCAACAGTCTAAACGAACACAACAATATGCTAGAGGAAGTCACACCGGAGGATGAACAACAGTATACAAAACCGGAAGGAGAAAATTGGAACAACAGTATGCAATTCTGGCAGAGTTTATAGAAAATTTAAATTTCTTATCCAGTGTCTAAACAGTCACGGAACAGTCGCCGGCGGCAAATGGGTGCAACCGGTGACCGTTCTGACAAACAGGTACAACCGGTGACCGGTTCGGCGAGCAGACACAACCATTGACCGGCTCGCAAAAAGGAAGAACCGGTTCGGTTCAAAGTTGCTCAAAAAACTGGCGGGTAGAAACGTTTGGGTTCGAAATTTTGGAGGGAAGTAACCAATACATTTTTGGACAAAAAATTAAAAAATTATTTATTTTTATTACACACCACCGAAATGTGTCACACATACGAATGCGTTTGGTCACATGATTTACATTTTTTTGTTGATACATTTAAGAGTGAGAACACAAATACTCTCCACTTCTTCATCTTCCCTTATTCTTTTTCCTTTATTAACCCACTCCTTATTCATAACCAATGAATTATTGTACATTAATTCTTTCATTAATTCCAACAAAAACATATTACATACTACCCACACTCCTAATCCTAGAGGCTTTTCACATTATTTTTTTGTGTAAAAATTTGGTGTCTATAAAATCATATAAATATTTTGTATCTTAAGTGATAGCATTAAATAACTGAGACTTTATTTAAAATTTATCATGATCATGACAAAAATAGATACAAAATGGAAAAAACATTTCTAACTTTATCGAATAATTTTTTTTAATACACTGATATAAAAGAAGTAAACATCATTATAAATTTCATTATGAGACAAAAATATAGAGAGAGAAAATTACGTACTCATTAAAATTAATAAAATTCATTAACTTTTATATAAGTATAAAAAAAGGCAGAAATATTGTTCTTAAGAAGATTATGCTCATTACCATTTTAGCCTTATCAATCTTACTACCCAATTGATTATTATTGGATCAATTTGAAATAAAAAATAATTAATTTAGGAAATGTTTTTTACTAACAAATAATAGAAATATTTTTTACTGCAGTTGATTTTAAATTGAATTTGATGATAATCAATAGGATAGTAAAAGTGAAAAGGCTAAAATGATGGTATATACCATCACAATATTCTTAGCGATTAATGTTTGTTTTTTAAAGGATAAAAAATTATGTTATTTTAGTTAAAATTATTATACTTTGTGGTGAGAGAAACTGAAATTATAACGAGAAAAAAATATGATTTTTTTTACTTTATATATTAAATAAAAATAATATTTTTAACTAAAATAACTGTCATTTAAAAAAAATAAGCATTTTCCCCATATTCCCGGTCAAAGAATAACTCCCATTAAATCACTATGCTTATATTTTCTTATGTTTTTGGCAAAGGAAGCTTCGAGAAAGTGGGATTAAGAGCCAATGGTTATAAAACCGACAGAGTGGAGAAGCCAAATCCTGTGGGCTTCTTTCTTGTTGAATTAATTGTCTGAAACGACAAAATTAAAGAAAAACAGAATACACACTCAAATCACATTTTTCAACGTTCTCTCATTCTATATATCTCTATGTTAATTCTTTAACTACATTTTGCACCCTTCTCGTGACACCCCCACCAACCTCTTTCATCATGGTTTCTTTCCATTTTGTTCCAGTTTTATTCTGTTTCCTCTGTTTTCTCGCTGATCTCTCTGTTTCTTCAATTCGATTGCCCGGTTTGGAAGAAAACAAGCCCACCAAGTATTTGATATAATACCACACACCCATTTGTCTGTTTCTCTGTTTATATCTGAAAATGTCAAAAAAATCTGACCTTTTTTTTGTGTGTTTTCCATTTGTGTTTGTGTCACAGGCATGGATCGGTGCTTAGATTACACAGAGGTGGCTCTTCAGTGAAGTTTGATCCCACACGGGTCACTCAACTCTCGTGGAGCCCCAGGTACAATTTAACCCTTTTCATTGTTCTTTTCCTGTTTTAGATTAGACAAAAGGGTTGCTTTGATTTTTTTTTTTTTGATTTTTTAATTTTGTGAATTATGGTGTGCAGGGCTTTTCTATACAAGGGATTTTTATCTGAGAAAGAATGTGATCATATGATAAATCTGGTTTGGAATTTATTATAATAATTAGCATTGGGGGTTAATTAATAGTGTGTATATTATGTTCAATGCCTGAATTTTTGTGATATTAGGCTAAGGATAAGCTGGAGAAGTCTATGGTAGCGGATAATGAATCTGGTAAAAGTGTAATGAGTGAAGTCAGAACGAGTTCTGGGATGTTTCTTAACAAGGCACAGGTATAATCAATGAAAATTTACTTTATGTCTATGTCAAAACTCTTAGGTTCTTCATGTAATTATAAAGGGATTAGTGTTTGTCATTTTAGAATTTTTAATGAAATTACGTCGTTTTGGTGTGTTTTGTCATTTTTTCTAATTTATAAAATTAGAAATAAAAAAAAAAATGAAGGAGAGAATGTAAAAACTTACCAAAACGACGTAATTTCATTAAAAATGACAAAACTCTGAGTCATTTAAAATGACAAACATTTTGTTATAAAAAAAAAATGACAAACATTTTTCCCAATTAATATAATATCTAGAATAAAGAGAAATATGGTTGACAATTTTTTTTTAGTTTTGGCTTGTGTTTTTACTGGAATACAAGGTTCTTGTTATCTTCCGAGGATAGCCATGTTTATCGGTGATGCTTGATAATGAAAAAAGTACTAGAAATTTGTTTAGTGTCTGGATGATTTGGTGCGTTTAATACAGGGTAAAGAAACAAAAGATAGATGAGGTATTACTTTCAAGCTTGGTAATGATGTATAAGAATTGGGGACCATCTAGTTTAATTTCTTTGCTGTATAATCTGGGAATGTACTACATTAGTATCTAGGGCCTTCCTTCAAATACACAGAACCATAACTCTTGAGTAGCTATCGAGTATATAGATTTGAACACTTAGAACAATGGCTTGTGAGTAAATAAAACATATATTGCTTTCAAATAAGTATTATTTTTCTGCACTCATCTGTTCCCTAAGCAAAAATTTGCTGTTATGGATGAACAAAATAATGAAAAGATATTGTTTAAATGTTTAATGATGTCTAGGGTTGTCTTGTGAACTGCCATTCTATTCTACCTTCTCTATCCAAATAAATTTATTTGGGTGTCATTAAGCAATCAAAACCTAGTTATAATAAAATTTATTTTGGGAAGACTTCTATAATGTGCTCTCAAAGGATATGCTGGTTGGTTGAAGATATTCTAGATCAGAAAATCCACTTTTACATATCCTCACAATAATCCGCTCCTCTAACTAGGTTAGGAAAATTTATGCAAAGTTTCTCTACAAATTCTCATGACAAATAACTAAGCTTTCATGAGCTGAAGTTTTTACTCTAAACATGCTGTTTAACATTTGTGGTTTTAATTATTGAATTTGAATGTTTAGTTCCTTTTTCATCTATTTAATCTTTAAGGACGAAATAGTTGCTGATATTGAAGCCAGAATTGCTACATGGACATTCCTTCCCGTAGGTAAGTAGATAGTATTATTCTTTGGTCCATTTCAGTTTTCGTTTTTGTTCACTTTAATTTAATTATCTGCCTATAATGCATCAGAGAATGGTGAGTCTATGCAAGTATTGCACTATGAGAACGGTCAGAAGTATGAACCACATTTTGATTTCTTCCATGACAAGGCCAATCAACTTATGGGTGGCCATCGGATTGCTACTGTATTAATGTATTTGTCTAATGTTGAGAAGGGTGGGGAAACAATTTTTCCTAATGCTGAGGTGAAGACTTTCTCATGTTTTTGATTCTCCGTTGTTTCCTTGTAATGAACCCCCATCCCCCCCAACACACACAAAAAGAAAAAGAAAAAGAAAAGAAATATAAAATCATGATTAATTTGTTTGCTTCTTCAGTCAAAGTTGACGCAGCCGAAAGATGAGAGCTGGTCTGAATGTGCTCACAAAGGATATGCAGGTATCAATTTCATGATGTTTGACTTGTTAACTTTAGATTATTCTTTATTTTGATCTATATAGCAAAGAGAACATATATTCAAGCTTCCAGTGCTTAATATTGTGGTGTGCATAGTCCTGTGTTATTCTTTTAGGCAAGAATATGTTGAGTGTTCATGGGCTTGTTTTGACTGTGTCTGACTGCTCCTGTATTTTAATTAGGCTAATTCTTTGGACCCAGTCCTGAGCCTGATTAATTTCCGAGTGAAGATTGTTCTGACTTGAGATTCAGACATATTGTATAAATTTTGACATTATGCATAGCCAAGTCATAAATTTTAGAAGTTGGAAACCAAAACCAAAGGATGTTTTGCAATATATATTTCCGACTGTTAGAGATATAATATATAAAAACCGTTAATGTGACTTTTTGTTGAGATATATAAAACCATTAATATAGCCTCACTCAACAGCTTAAGCTTTTGGGTTGAATTGGTTCTTTACACATTTACTTTACAATTTAAGCTTTTGGGTTGAATTAGTTCTTTACATGGTATCATCGATCCTCACAGTAAGCTAAAAATCAGCACAACATAAACCAAAAATAAAATAAGCCTCTGTGCTATGCACACATCAAGCCCCAGGGCTCTTGCATGCAAAGGTGTGGTAGAGATATAGTATATAACAATCATCAATATGACCTTTCATTCAACAACTCAAGCTTTTGGATTGAATTGATTCTTCACATCAACAAGTTATATCAATATGGAAAAATCATCATTTCATGCATAGTATAATATTTTTATTGTATGTTAGAATATCTTCAGATTTCAGAATATTTCAAAAGATCTATAGAAATTGTGAAATCAATTAGTTATCTAATTGAGGAAGCAGTCTTAGTCATTGTTTGATTTGTTTCCTAATTTTAATATTACTGATTTAATTCTTTAATTAGGAACATAGTCTTATTTATTACTGGGCTTATGTTCTTTCTAGTAAAACTTAGCTTGTATTTGACTTAATTATTAGTATACATATATTTCTAGCTATTTTTCATTGTATTTTTGAATCTTATATGGTTCAATACAGTCTCTATTTTTTCTTTTCCTCCTTCCCTATCTAAAACTCATTTGGGTCCTTTCTTTGCCAAAATTTAAATGAGTGGGGGTAAATGATTATTTTACCATTTTTTGTAACATGGTTTGGTTCTTAGCTGCCTCATTTGGTATTACTAAGTTGGTTGAAATCATTGTAGTTATGTGTGTTGCTCTGTTGAACACCTTTGTTTTGCCAAAAGGATTTTGTAATGTGATTGTCAATATTGATCTTATGAAACAGTAAGCATTCGATGACTTGTCACGTATAAAATGAACCAAACTGACCTTCTCTTTACAATTATTAAAATCTCTTGGGTTTTTTTGACTTACCTTAGCTGTTCATCAGGTTATATATTACAAACTTTTTTGTTTACAGCCTACCTGTGCTAAGAAATTCCACAAGAGAAAATGGGGGACGGCGAGGCTCTAATACCATGTAAAGAGCTAGCTTTTGGGGTGGTGTATCCCAAGAGAATATAGTGTAATTTCTCTTGTAAAAATATATCTCAACACAATTATTAAAATCTCTTGGGTTTTTTGACTTATCTGCTTATATAATCTAAATATCACCTCTACTGCCATATTTTTTTGGCATAGGATCTAAATTCTAACGCTTTCAGTTTCTATGATTTCAGTAAAACCTGAGAAGGGTGATGCCTTGCTGTTCTTTAGTCTTCATCTAGATGCAACTACAGATACTGCCAGCTTGCATGGAAGCTGCCCTGTCATTGAGGGTGAGAAGTGGTCTGCAACTAAGTGGATTCACGTGAGTGACTTCAACAAACCAATCACGCGAGTAGATAGTGGAGAATGTGTTGATGAGAATGAAAATTGCTCTAGGTGGGCTAAAGTAGGTGAATGTGAGAAGAACCCACTTTATATGGTTGGTAATGAAGAAGTCAAAGGAAACTGTATGAAGAGTTGCAATGTGTGTTCGTCTTAGGGAGGGTATTACATTTTCTCTGCTCTGAAATGCGTGTAGAATTATAATACATTGTCAAATATCTTGTATATAACAACATTCATTATTACTAAACTGTAACATGGAACTCCTGCAGTAACTTGCATAGCAGTTTCTGATACCTGTTTATTGGTTTTGCTGCTTGTGAAGGGTGAAAACACAAGAATTTTAGCCATATCCCATATATCAAAGATGAGAACTGAATGTACCACCTTTATTGGCCAGATAGATAAGTGGTGAGGCCTGCTTTATTAAGAGGGTTTTTGGATTGCTTGACATCCTTTCCCATACAGTCTCTGATGCTTTCATTTTGATTCCTCTACTTTCTCTCATTCTTTTTTTTTTTGGTTGGACTAAGACGAGTAATGGATCATTCATCACTTCCAATTCTTGGGGTGTTCCTATAAATGGTAGTGAAAGAATATTTCAATATGCTGTTTCATTTTCCGTGGATGAATCATTAAAGATATGTTATGATATATAAAATTATTAATGTAGCCTCATTTAATAACTTAAATTTTTGTGATATTTCTTTATTTTTTTCTTTCGTGTCCGACCTCCACCATAACTCACATTGTAGAAATTCAATAATTGGTTCAAAGGTTGTATTGTGTTATGTTTTTAGTTCTAACTAATAGATTCGTTGGATTACAATTATAATTTTATTGAGTTTAATATAAATATTTTGGAAATCTTATATTTCTTTGCAAAATATGTTGTTTCACTTTTTTTTTGTTAAATTGTTGAATATTAAATATAATATACACTACATAAATAAAAAATATTATTTAATATCACAACATGTCCTAACGTGTCGAAATCTAACAGTTTTTAGAATTAACGTGTCGGAGTGTCGTATCGTGTCACGTGTCCTGTGTCGGTATCGGTGTTACATAGCTCGCCGCCCCCCACATATAATTTTTTCTAACATACAGGTAAGTCCCAGTCATGCTTTTTATCTCTACCCAACGTGTTGAGATATATAAAAATCATTAATATAGCTTCATCTAACGACTTAAGCTTTTGGGTTGAGTTGGTTTTTTACAATATATAATAACAGATTAATCATAAAACATTATACTCGTTAGGTAGAATGAAGTTGTAGGCACATCTCTTGAAAAAATAAAAATGGGATCGTCATTCTAAGCTTGTAACTTGCTATATTACATAACACGTTGTAATGGGTCGCATTGTTTTTGCACATTATTATTCCCATGTAAAACTGATACCAATTTAATCCCTCTAAAGGGATTGGTGTTAGTTTTAGACACGTTGCCTACCATGAGTGCAAGAAAGTGATGTAAACAAAAGCTGGTGGTAGGATTAAACAAGCTAAGGTTGACAAAAAGGTGTTGGGTTTAATTTCATTCCCCCCCTTATCAATGGATATATATATTGATGTGTGAGTACCACTACAAGCTATATGACAACTTTCCTTTGCCAAAAAAAGAAAAAAAAAGGAGAAAAAGAAATGTACGGAAATAGTATAAGATACAAAGATTCATTTTTCATAAAGTTAGTGATAGAATGCTTACACAAGCTCTTCAGTATGAATCTAACTTGTGACAAGGATCTATGTGTATGGACGTTTTCTTTGTTATTTTGTTGTATCCGAAGGCATATTATGTTCCATTGGCAGTTGGCATTGTACTAATAAAGAGAGGCCTATCAGCCAATGAACATAAGATAAAAGAATTTTGATTGCATGTCATTCGAAGGTATAAGAATCAGTTAACTAAGTCTGTTTTAACCAAATAGGTCATTCGAATTGTACCTGAAATAGATATTGCTTTGGAAGCCAAGCATGAGAGAGAGAGAGAGAGAGAAGGAATGGAAGGCACTTGCATAATGTTTCTGATGTCATACAAATGGTTTTGGTTTTTTATTTTGTTTACAAAAAAGATGAATATTATCATGCAATTGTTGTTATTTGGAGCCAAAAATTGCATGCTTTTCTTGCCTCTTCATATCTTAAACGTTAGTCCCTTTCACCACTTTAAAGTTAACCCTTCAATGCATATTGCATCACCATTACATAATTCACTCAGTCCTTCCCATACATAATCTTCATTTTTCTCTTTCTCTCATTCAAAAAATGGGAAGACCTCCTTGCTGTGACAAATCCAATGTGAAAAGGGGTCTTTGGACTCCTGAGGAAGATGCTAAAATACTTGCTTATGTATCCAATCATGGAATTGGAAATTGGACATTGGTTCCAAAGAAAGCAGGTTTCCTCAATCCCTTCCACCTGAAATAAAATAAGTGAAATGGGAAATTAAGAGACATAATTTCATATGATGTAAGTGTACTCTTTTTCTTGAACATTTTTTGCAGGGCTGAACAGGTGTGGTAAAAGCTGCAGGCTAAGATGGACCAACTACCTAAGACCTGACCTCAAGCATGACAATTTCACTCCCCAAGAAGAAGAGTTCATTATTAACCTTCATGAAGCCATTGGAAGCAGGTATGTTCTACTCTTTTTATTTGGAAAAATTCTTGTGTAGCCTTATTGTAATGTATTAAGTGAATATTAAATGTGACCCAAATTAAAACTACTTTTTTAGATTGGCTTTGAAGTAAAATATAAATCTTTCAGTGTAATAAACCTGCTGCATAAGAATCTTACATCATATTCTTATGTTTTAACTACATCATATTCCATTCACCTATTTGCTTCATTTTGGAAAGGTGATTTAATTTCTGAAGTGCTTATAATTTATTCCAAGCCTTCTGATAACAACATAAGGTGCAACTTACTAAATTCTGTTTTCTACTATAGCTATTAGCTAGAGAGCACCTACACGTTAAATTTTTTAAAATTTACGTGTCAAGCAAGCTTACCGACAGCCAAGCCGGCCCTTCAGTGTAAAATATAAATTTTTCTATAATAAATTTGACATGAAAAATTAACAAAGTACGAAAAATTACTTATATTTATATTTATGTTATGAAATTTAAATATTTGATTGATTATACCTTATTATGAACTCTTATATATATTAAATATAAATTAAATTATATATATTAAAAAATTTATTTAATATCAAAACGCCTTCTGATAACAAAAATAAGGTGCAACTTACTAAATTCTGTTTTCTAATATAGGCTATTAGTCTCAGAAAAATAATCAAAATTAGCAGGACAAAACGTTATGCAGTTGTTGGTTTATGACATGAGAACAATATAGATTGTATTGCTTAGGTTTATTGAGAGAATGAACTAACCATAAACTTTGGCATGCATTACTAACGTGCCAACTATAAACCCTTTTTTCTCTCCTTTCCTTTTTTTTTAAAGATAAAAATCTCATCATCACTTTATTTGTGTGATCTCATTACAAAGTACAAACATTGCTTTTTCAATGCAGATGGTCTTTAATTGCAAAAAGACTACCTGGGAGAACAGACAATGATGTCAAGAACTACTGGAACACAAAGCTGAGGAAGAAGCTCATGAAGATGGGAATTGATCCAGTGACTCATAAGCCAGTGTCACAAGTCCTCTCTGACTTGGGAAGCATAAATGGCCTTCCAAGCACCAACCAAATGAGTTTTGTTAACAAGGACTTGATGAGCAACATGCTACCAACCAGAACTGAACCAAGTGCAGGTGCCAAGAAGAATCCAATGGTGGAGCACACACAAGAGGATCAAGTTCACTCATGGGAACATCAGGTTCAGTACCAAGTCATAAGCACAGAGAATGTCCAACCACATTTCTTTAGTGAATCTGCATCCTCAAGCTCTTCCTCATCTTCCTCTAATTTCACAGGATTAAGCTCACCAAAGTCCTATTCTTGTAACACTTCTCAGGCTCAAATTACCCCTTCTTGTTCCTCCTTTGATTGGAGTGAGTTTCTCCACAGTGACCCTTTTATGTGGTCAGAGTTTCAACAGCTGCAACAGTGTGATCTGCAGAAGGTTATGTCATCATTGAAACCTTCAGGTCTAATGCTAAGTGAAGTTGAACTTTCCAATAATAACAAAAGCAATGGCCATGACAAGCAAGGAGGTGCAAGTGAGTGTTCTGGGGATGTAGCTTGTGATACAAGCATGGGAGACCAAATTAATAAGCAGTGTGAAGGTCATTCAGCTTCAGGAAACTCCTTCGTGGATGGTATTTTGGATAGGGATAGTGAGATAAGGGCATCATTCCCTGAACTTTTGGATGCTTCTTTTGATTATTAAGTTCTTGTATGGCTTTGTTTGCTGTTTATTAATTATTAGTAGGATAGTTAAATACAAGACTTTCCCAAACACTCACGAGTGGGTATTGAAGTGGGTCGGCCCTTTATAGTTAAATACAAGACTTTCACATTAGACCCAGTTATTTTATTATTGTTTGCTTGTTTCACATTGTTTGCTTAGTTGTGATTTTTATTATGATATATCCTCTTCACAAGGATGCCTTTATTATTTGCACTTAATTTTTCTTCCTTGGCCTCCTTACTAGTCTTAGGATCTCCTACACAACAAAAAAAAAACCTTAATATGTATGAATAAATATTTGTATGGAATATCTTCTATTAAAGGGCCGACCCAGTTCAAATACTCACTTCGTGAGTGTCCGGGGAAGGGAATATCCTAGGCAATCTTTCCCCTGTTTTTTGCAGAGAGACTGATTCGAACCCGCGACCTGACACACCACGGCAAGCAAGCTTACCGCTGAGCCAAGCCGGCCCTTCGAATATCTTCTATTAAAGATCATTAAAAAATGTTTCTTATATGGGATTAACGTTTCTGGTGTGATATGTAATAAAATCATCTCTTACGATCGCAAAACAAAACGACGTCAATAGGAAGACATTTTAATAAATTTCATGATACTAGAAGAAAATAAAATTTTCAAGATACCCTGCATTTTTTTTCCCTAATCTCCCGAACGACGTCGTTTTGGAGTATATAAAATTATAAACGCATGCTAAAGTTTATATTTGATTATTATAGATTGTTAGAATCTATATTTGGTCAAAAAAAAAAAATGGAAACACAAATCATGAAAAAGGAGACCTGAAAATGAGTAACAGATCAACAGTTGCTATATTATTATATCCCTGAAATATAGCTTCACCAAAGGAGTAGATAACAACACTTGTTACTTGTTAGATTCCAAATATAGCAATTGACAGGAATGAATTAGTCAAAATTGTATGGATAAGACATAAATATAGAAGGCTATTTACTATATTTGCATTTACAACCTAAATGAATCATAACCATATCCTTACAACCAAACAACTTATGTAATCTTCTCTCTCTAAATCAAAAACAGTTTTTTGATCAGTTAAAAAGAATTATTGAGAGAGGAAAAAGTGTCTCATAAACAGATCAAAAAGAAAAGCATACAAGAGAGGAAATTCTAACACATCATGAATACGTTGCAGAGATCAACATCTTCATTTAGAAGACAAGGATCTTCTGGTAGGATATGGCAAGATCAAATGCAATTCATAGAACCAAAAACATCTTCTGGGATGAACAAAAACAAGGAAGAAAATGTGTCACAAATGGAAAGAAACATACAAGGAAGAAGAAGGTTGCATGATGATGAATTTGTATCTCATTCAGCTCCTCTCAGTTCATCATCCACTTTATCTAAATCTGAAAATAAGGTACACAGAAGTTTTTTCTCTTCCATTTTTGGGCGATGTATGAGTTCTCCAACAATTCGTGATTGATTAAGAGTTATTTTCTTCATGTTATTATGCAAATACGTCATCCATTCTTCCTCTTTTCTCAATGAACTTTTCTTTTCTTTATTTTTGATAGAAACAAAGGTTCTTCAATGATCATATTGTTGTTCTGCTTATGTTTTTTTTTGCTAGTTCCATCAAAAGAGAATGTTCAATTATACCAAAGAAAATAAGCAAAAATGAGAAAACTGCAAATATTAAACCCGTCCAGAGAAAAAACTCGATCATCACCGCTATCAAATGGTAATGAATTGTTCCAACTTAACCAGTAATTTCGAATTCGGTTTCTTGATAATGTAGTTGTATTAAACTCGAATCGGAATAGTCAAATAATCAATACAAACTTTACATAATTGTAAAAAAAATTGTTTCCTGAATGAAACAACAGTTTACCACCATTCCGATTTGCTTTTTTTTTTTATTAAACTGATGAATAATAATAAATAAATAAAAAACTCGAGCATCAATGCACAAAAGAATAAATGAGATGTTGGTGTGCCTATGGGGGCATAAAATAAGGATGATAGCAAGGGACTTAAACAAGCTAATTTTTCATGGCTTATTTTATAAATATTGTAGAAATTACTTCACAATTTTAGTTTTTTTAAGGGAGGATTAATCAAGGTGAGTCGTTAAAACACTCACAAAAGGTCTCATAGGGAAGGAGAGGGGAAGTAAATGAAAACGAGGATAGAGTGTACCAGGCTTGTATGAATTTATAAACCATAATTACATGAATTTATATACCATGATTTAAATTACATCTCACACTTGCCTCCAGTTTAGGTCTCCAAATCTTGCCGTTTCTCTTAAAATTATTAAATGATTGAGATTACTATATACAATTAATTTTGATTTTCGAAGGAATTCATTACAAAAATCAACAATTCATTTTATCTTTAAATTCTGTTTCAAATTAATTAAACCATTCCTGTAACAGTCCTTTGTATTGTTGCCATCTATGTAGCACCGACAACGACACGGGACACGGGACACGTGACACGATACGACACGACACTCCGACACGTAAATTCTAAAAAATGTTAGATTTCGACACGTTAGGACACGTTTTGATATTAAATAGTATTTTTAATTTATGTAATGTATATTATGTTTAATATTCAATAATTTAACAAAAAAAATGAATCTAAACTTATAATATTCATACATTATGCAAAGAAACATAAGATATCCCAAATATTTATATCAAACTCAATAAAAAGGTAATCGTAATCCAACAAATCTAATAGTTAGAACTAAAAACTCCAAGCAACGCAACATTTAAACCTTTTTTTGAATTTCTATAACACGTGTTGAAGTGTCGGGGAATGTCGGAGTGTCCGAGAGTGTCGGACACGACACGTTAGAGTTTTTGAAGTGTCGGTGCTTCATAAGTTGCCATCATTTATTAACCGTTTGCAACTTTATTTGATTAGAAGAGAGAGATTCACATAGTACATTTCTCATTCATAATTTACGAACGTTTATAAATCGACATATAGAAATTAGTTAGGTTCTACCGACACGGACACGATATTCTGACACGTTAATTCTAAAAAATGTTAGATTTTGACACGTTAGGACACGTTTTGATATTAAATAATATTTTTAATTTATGTAATGTATATTATATTTAATATTCAATAATTTAATAAAAAAATGAATTTAAACTTATAATATTCATCAATTTTATAAAGAAATATAAGATATTCCAAATATTTATATTAAACTCAATAAAATGATAATCGTAATCCAACGAATCTAATAGTTGGAACTAAAAACTTAACGCAACGCAATCTTTAAGCCTTTTATTGAATTTCTATAATGTGTGTTGAAGTATCGGGGAATGTCGAAGAGAGTCAGGAAATGTCGGACATGACACATCAGGATTTTTGAAGTGTCGGTGTTTTATAGCTAAAATATACTTCCTCCACAAACTGTTCAATCCCAAAATTGAGCTCAACTTGTAAGCTTTCACGATAAATATTTACTCACTATTAAATAGGTAATTCTGTGGCTTTTTTTGTCATATTATTCATGTAGTCTAGATACTCTAGAAAGATATGCAATGACCTCAATTCATAATATGATAGGTGACATGACCTAATTCATAATATAATAGGTGAAACTATGTTTAGGTGACAGATTTTATCTAGGGTAGGGTAGCAATTCGTGTCGAAATTGGATACAGATATAAATATACTTAACTAAAACACAACTCGAATACAAATTCTTGTCCAAACTTTCAACATGAACAAAACCTACTTATTATGTGAATTAATATGACACAAACAACCTACCAATATCAAATCTATTTATTCTCAATACTGACACAAGCCGTTTATTATGCAGATTAACACAACACAACATCAATAACCTATATATTTAATGTTGCTTTAACCAATTATCAATAATAATTAAACAATGACTCGACACATGATCAGCTAGTCAAAATGTAATTAACTACAAAAATGCAAATCAATGTCATATTTGCGATTTGGCTTATAACACAATATGAATTTTTTCATATCAGTCCGTCAACATGAGTATGACAAGAATTTTTTTCATTCTATTTTTTATCAATACAAATACAACGGCTTTTTAACTAATTAATAATCATTTTTCCCCTCATTCAAAATTATCTACCAATCTATCCCTCTTTAATTGATTAACTTGAAGATTTAATCGATTAAATCTTCAAGTTAATTTGTTGCTTGCTGGGAGATTTAATCAACTTGAAGATTTAATCGATTAAATCTTCAAATAAATCGATTAAAAATGGCCAGATTGATAGATAATTTTGAATGAGGGACAAAATAATTATTAATTAATTAATGAAGAATAAAATGATCAAATAACCCAAATACAACACAAATATAAGTGCGGCCAACCTTCACACGAAAATCTAGTGTGTGAGCTGGTCTTGTAATCAATCCACACCTACTTTGGTAAAGACAAATTACTCATTGATTATTTCCAATTTTGATTAATCCCCATAATTATACATTCTACAATATTTATGTCAATGAGTCAAGAACTTCATACATCGCGGTTTGCGAAACAACCTGAGTAACACAGTTGTAAACATTATGAAATATATATTAAGGTTAAAACTCTTTTATGTTGAAGCTTTGACTTAAAAGCCAATCTGGTTGAAATTGTTATAGTCAATTTTGTTCAGCCGAATTGCGCATAATAAATGCTCTGGCAAGTCTTCTGCCTTGTTTCCCTGTATCAAGAAGGAAATAGATATATATCATATACCAGGACTTGAACTTCTTATAATAAACTAAATTTAAAAGAGCTATAGAGAATATACATGGAGCAGTTAAGTTTAACAGTGTTATTACAAAGGGTTTATCATCTATAATTTAACATGACCAGAAAAAATTTCCTACACTCACAACATTTTGTGAGATCCACATCAAAAAAAAAAAACTCTGGCACGCAAAACGAATCTCTATAACATAACACAAACACTTTTCCTACAACATAACTCTTATAAAACCCTATTACAAATGAAAGTTTATGTTGCAAATAAAATGATAAGAAAATTTTCACCAAAAAAATAAAATAAAATGATAAGAAAATTACCTGAATCGTCAGACCAAAATCAAGGTTACATAGCTTCAGCCTTTCGATGAAGCCTTCAAATCCTTTCCTAGCAATATAGCTAAATCTGTGTACGTCCAAATCTATCTCAAGATAGTTTTCTCCCTGCAAAAGAAATAGCATCAGGAAACAGAAATGGTTACTTTAATGCAAGATTAAATGGCCCCACAAAGAATTTAGGGAAAAGTTCACCAATGCCCCTGTGATTTACTCCAGAATCACTTATGCCCATGTGGTTTTTTTCCTATCACATATGCCCCTGTGCTTTGTAAAAAATAAGAAACCACAAGGGCATATGTGATAAAAAACATACCCTTTTACAAACCACAGAGACATATAAAAAAAAAAAAGGGCCGACCCAGTTACGAGTGTCTGGGGAAGGACCACAGGGACATATGTGATAAGAAAAAAAACATCACAGGGGCATAAGACATATATGATAAGAAAAAAACCACAGAGGCATTGGTGAACTTTTCCCAACAATTTATTGAAGCATTAAATCTGTAACTAGAATATGTAAGCGTATTTACCAAGTAAAATTCATGTTGAGGACGTGTGAGAACAGGTTTTTCATTGTAAGCATTCATAAGCTTCTTTTCAGCAGCGCCTAAAGAAAGATTCTCCACATTTGCCACTCTACCTAAAATTTTTAATCTCTCCCTAAAGGGTGCAATTGAATCTAGAGGGAAGCCTTTAACCCTCTCCACTTCATCGTTAATCAATTTCTGTCAGGGATCAAAAGAACAGGCACACAACTCGTTAATGAAGTGTCTCTAAAGACTAAAAAACAAAAAATTACAGAGGAAACATCTTCTCTGTAACATGAGGCAGAATGATAGAGTACAAAAGGCAAAAGAGCATATCCCCCTTACACTGATGTTTTCTCGGAATTGGTCAGGAAGGTCTTTAGAATATTTTTCAGATAATTTGAAGTACAAAACCACATTCATTCCTTGACCATCATTTTCACTTTGGAAAATAGTGGCAGGATACAATGGTATCTGCATTTGAAACAAGCATAAATATGTCACAGTCTTCATGAAAAAAAAGTCGACGTTGTGATGAATGTGTACGCTTTACATTTTCAGCACATATATAGAGATTATAAATAATATTGCCACCCATATTCAGAATGGGAAAAAGCTCTGTACTTTGGGGGTCCAACATAAATTTTGCACCTCAGTAATAAGGACGAGAAATTCTCAGTTACCTGAATATTTACAACAAGAATAGAAGGAACATCCCCAGGAATATTTATTGCAGGAATTTGAAGAAAGCGAGCAATATGATCAATTTTCCGAGGAGATACAAAGAGGTCAGCACCAAGTGGATAGAAAGCAGCACTGCTTGGAGCAAATTCTTTCTTCTTATCCCTACCAACCGTACAACAAATGATGGATTATAAAACTGTAAAGAATGGAACAATGCTTGATTGTTTAGGGATAATGTCCTCCACATGAGGGTCATCCCTAACCACAGGTTAAATCACTGAAAGAAAGTCTAGTCCAAAATAAGCATTTGGTGCCTACCTTAAGTAGTTTTTTCCTCTGACTCTGAAGGAACTTGGCTCAATTGGTGACCAAGAACCAGGGGTTTGCTTATCTATTGGACAATATGGAATCGACGAACCTGCTAATGTTTTTTGTTTAAGTGCCTTAGGGGAAACTGAAATAAAAGAGAAGCCATGAATTAGTAACAAGAAAAACCATAAAAAGAAATAGTAGCAAACCACTCCAAAATCACTCTTCATTAAACCCCGACTAGCAAAAGAGAATGTTTCCCGGATTCGAACCCATGATCATTCGGTAAAAAAGAAGTAGTTTTACCACTACTCCAGGCTATCTAAAAACTAGAAAGTGCACTATACAGCAAGCTGAACAGAAAGAGCTATAAGAAATAACTAATGCCTTTCATTTCTTCATTCATTTTTACTTTGTTGTCAGCACAGCAGAGAATTAAAAGAAGCTCAATCATAAGCAAACGCGGTATCATCACTTTCACAGTCATTCTAATTATTCCACTCACATAAAACTGGAAAATACAAAAAGAACAAAAACAGAAAGCAATTACTGCAGGCAAAAAATATTGAGAACACTCACTCAATGTCATATCAGAAGACCCTTCCCTGCATTTGAAGGAGAGTTTAGAAAGCGACTTCCTCCGCGAACTTGCAGTATCAGGACTTGATGGCCTTCTTTTCTCAACAGCAAGGGCACTAGAAGAAAGGCAAGGCAAGCAGGTGTTTGGCAGAATCCCCCAATGATCTGGGGCCAGTTTTCTGTCCTCTCCAATTTCATCTGCATGACCAGTAAACACTTCTCCTGTTGAAACAAAGTTTAACTCAGTTTGAAGGCTATCAGATTTCAATGTAGAATCTTTTGGTTTGGCTTGATTTGATTCCTAGCAATTTTTTTATTTTTTTTATAACAATGGTGGGAATGAAGGGCCGGCTTAGCTCAGCGGTAAGCTTGCTTGCCGTGGTGTGTCAGGTTGCGGGTTCGAATCAGTCTCTCTGCAAAAAGCAGGGGGAAAGACTGCCTAGAGTATTCCCTTCCCCAGACACTCACGAAGTGGGTATTTGAACTGGGTCGGCCCTTATAACAATGGTGGGAATCGAACACATGATCTAACACAAACTACCCAAATCCCTCATCACTAGACCAATCATAGTGACTTGATTCTTAGCAATCTTCAAAGAATTGCTACAACAATAATTACAAGGGTGCAGTATTAGTTTCTGTTGTCGGTGATCAACAAAAACATAACCATGCTGGCAAGAAAAAATAAATTAAAATACAATAAAATGCTAATTTGATACTCAAAATTAAAAAAAAAGGAAAAAAAGAATCCACATACCATCGTACACGCTATAAAAATCGTCATCACATTCCGAGTCCAACGCTGAAGTAGAATCAAACCAAGCAACATCTATGAACAGAAAAGTAACGAAGGAGCCTCAATTCAATGTCAATTCAAAGGGCATTAAATTTTAACCCCCCAATTTTTTTTTTTCACAAATTTCAACTCAGAAAAATAGCATTAAATTTTAATCCAACAAAAAACCATAAATTTCAACTCAGAGAAAGTACAAACCAATAATAACATTCATTAAACCGACGCATTCAATTTTTTTAATAATAAAAGTACAACAATTAAGCAAAAAAAAAAAAAAAAAAACTGAAAAAAAGGTTATCATCAATCAACCAAAAACAAAAAATCTCAAGGACAAGTAAGTACCTGAAGCACGATTAGAAGCTAAAGCAGGATTAGAGTGACTGATATTGGCTTCGATCTTGCGAGAAGAAACGCGTCTGCGCAGGATTCTTCTTCTTCTCCTGCGATGATTCTTCTTCTTCGTTGTTAGGTCCTCGGAGACCTTGGGCTTGGACCCACAACCACCCATTTTTTCTCCGTGACCCTCTTCCTGATTCTTCTTCTTCTTCGCAAAAATCGCTGCTTTTTCTCGGTGGGTGTTCGGAGAATCAATTGAGATAGCTCTCTAGCATCGTGGTTGAGCTGGTAGAGTCATTCATGATGACGCAACTGTTAAAGTGTGTGGGGTCATTTGAGTATTCGATCCAACGGTGCACAATACGATACGTGGAGGCGCGTAATTATTTACGTGGATGCTACCACTCCCTTAACAATTTAACACATGCTTGATTTCTTAAGAATTAAGGTAAAAAATAAATAAAAAGAGGCGAATCCCACGTTACTATCAAATTAAAAAATTTATATCAAATTTTAACTGTTGATTTTCCGTTAATTTCTATTTATTCTAAACATATATGTGTCAAACTTTAAAATTTAACACTAAATTCTAATCATTGATTCTCATCAATTAACAGTTATCATTTTCATCAATCAAATTTATTAATTAATTATTAATTTCCAATAATTGATAATCGTTACGGAAATTAATGGTTAAGATTTGATTTTAAATTTTAAAATTTGACATCATGTCAAATGATTGTATATCATATGTATATAGGATTTATATTTCTCCGGCCGGTTGACGTCCAGTAGTCAATTATTTACTATATTCATAGGTGACAACATTAAATATGGGGAATCGTTACCATATAAATAGTGAAAACATTAAATTTAGGATAAATATAAAGAATCATAACTATACATCGATCATTACTGGACGTCAAGCGGCCGGAAAAATTATTATATATATATATGACAAGACATTATGCTTAATTCGTATATATATAACAAGATATTATGTCTAATTCAAAGATTGTTAGATCGATCAGAGAAAAAGAAAAAGGTAAAAAATTAGTTGAGATTCTAAACTAAAGGTATTATATATGAATAAGTACAGTATAAATAAAAGAAAGGTAATTACTACGGTAGAAAAAATTAAATATGAATAACTTTTATTCCTTTACTTATATTATATTTTATATATAATATATATTAATGAAGATGGGGATATTTTTACCATCAAAATTTTTTATTACCAATTTATTACATATTTAATTATTATTGGATTAATATTTTTTCTCTTTTCAAAAATTTTTTAACATTCTCTCTTTAATCCAATGATGATTAGATAGGTAGTAAGTTGGTAGTAGAAAATTTTGGTAATAAGAATATCCTCCCTCATTAATGAATAGCATAAAATATATTATGATTAAATTATTTTATTTTGTTTATAAAAAAAATTATTATTTCTTATTAATATTACAAAATTTAAATGGTATGCATTAATGATTAAATATTTAATGATATAAAGATTTGTTCAGTCATTGATTCCCTTGTACTTTATTGTTCATTTTGTGCAATTACTCAACGAGAGAATTTATTCTGGGGAGGGACCACCATTTTTTAGGTGGTTTCTTAGGCTGCGCATGACAATGATTCTGATTCCTGGCACTGTTTCTGAAAAGAAATGATTCTTTTCTATTTTTGTGCCTTGGAACAATTCTGAGAATCAGAATTACGTTTGTTAACATATTTTATTTTTATTCTGAGAATCAGAATTACGTTTGATAACACAATTTATTTTTATTCCGAGAATCAGACAAACATTTTGGGGCATTTCATGTTGGAGAGTGAAATTAACGAAGAAAGTTCTGAGTTTTGCAGAAATTTGAACTCATCGTTATCTTTGTCGTCATTGCCTCGTCTACATTTCTGTTTACTGATTGAGATGTATTCAATTCATGAAAATAGCTTTTTTTTTTATTCATAATTTAACTTGCCCTAACTCATTTTTCACTTCTTCTGATTTGATTATTGTGGATCTCCATAATTTGCCCTAAATCCCTTAGCTACTAATTCTCAGAGATCTCCTTTATTTAAGATTAGGTCCATTCATTTTTTTTCTGGAATTGCATATGCACTCTGTTGTTACCCCCAAAAATTTGTTATTTTTTCCCCTTGGCATATAAACTGATTTGTTAAGTAATGTTTATTCTTTAATGGCATCTACACCAAAAAGGCGAAAGAGAGACGAAAGGAGACGATTCCACGGTGAAGGAGGGTGGTGGTTTGGTGACATGTTGAAGGCCTGTGATGGTTTGGTGTTGTTGTGTGAGGGGAGGGAGAGAGAGGGGGGGGAGAGATAGGGGGAAAACTGATTCTATTTTTGTGCCAGGAATGAGAAAAGCAGAAATTTTTTGATTCTTGTTTTTGTTTCCCAGCACAAAAATTAAACCGGTTCATCTGGGGAACAAAAAAATAAACCGGTTTTAACAAACGAGTTTCTCATCCATTTTTATTCTCAGGAACAAAAACTGAAAAAAAACTCATTCTGGGAAGGTTGTCATGCACACCCTTAGTGTAAATGAGAGGGTAAAATTGGAAAAAAAATAGCATGGGTAAAAAGGAAAAGAAAAAATTAGTGTTGTGAGAGGGAGAACCAAATCATTGGGTGATCCTGGAGCATAGAAAATATTTCCTTACTTTATAGTCGCGGAAATATCTTCAGTACTACTGTAGTATTGAAGGCTCAATGGATCATTTACTTAATTTAGAAATAATAATATATATTTTTTTTACCATTTTATTTATACGATTGTTTTCTCCTAAACCATCACCTTTTTCTACTTATAGTAAAGAAATATACTACAGTAGTACCACCAAAGATATACTCCGTAGTCACATAGAAACTTTATCCATCGTATTCTCTTCTTTTTTTTTTTCTTTTTTTTTTTTTGAATATCATCCATCGTATTCTCTACATAATTACACTTGGGCATGTTTTGGATGACATAATATATAAGTTATACTTTACATTTAGGGGAGGTTATATTTAATATATTTTATAAATAAAATAATTTTGAGTACAAATTAAAAAAAATATAAAAGCCATTATTTTTTAAATTTTCTTTGGTAAACTATTTTTTAATTATCTATAAGTATAAAATGTGTTTTAATATTGAAAAATATATTTTAAGAGAATATTGTAAATTTTAAAAACCATGTCCAACCATCGACTTGGCCGAGGTCAGAAGTCAGGAGGTCGCGGGTTCAACCGGGGATCATTTCGCTGACCTGGTTTTATACTTTAAAAAAATTAAATATATATTCTATATGAAAAATTCAAAAAAATCAAACCACCAATCATCAAAAATTGAAAATATACTTAACATAGTTTAACCAATTACTTCCAAGTCAATATTCACATGCTAATCAAAGTATCAAATTATCAAAGTATAAAACACATATTCCAATGGAGATAATAAAAATTTATATCATCAAACTAGGTGCTTCTTGTCCTTCTCATGCACCTATGACACTGTGTGAAAAGAGATCATTTAACCAATAGAGAATAGTGAAGGAGAGGCGGCAACACGACAAATTAACAGTAGGAAGAGAAAAATAAGCACAATGAACGAGATCACTAGAACAAGGCAACTGGGTCTAGAAGAGAAGATCAGAAGAGAAGAAGAATAACGATTTTGATTCTAGATCTAGTTCTAAATCTAATCAGCAATGAGTTTTTTTTTTTTACACATCAAACACGTCATTTGATGTATGATTTAAAAAATAAAATAAAAAGAAATGCAGCCCTTTGACCATTCTGAACCGGCAGTCACGGGTTCAACCGAAGGATTTCAGGGGTTAGAGGAGTCAATGTGTAAGTAGGGTCTAACTACTAACGCGAATCCTCAGAGAGAAGGGGTCAGTAACCCGGAGAGGTCGACCCTGGGGTGGGACGGGGTTTTAAAACATTGAGTATAAACATATTTTTTTAATAATAAGAGAATATTGTAAAAAATATATTTTGTGAAGGAAATATTAAAAAAAAAAAAACAAAAAACAAAAACAAAGCGTTGTCAATTGAAGATGGCACGTTTTTTATTCTTGGTGAACCATAAATGGACTTTCAATTCATCATTTTATTTAAGTGTTATATTTAATTAGCTCATGTTATATAAAAAAAGGAAATTTTTTACATACATACAGAGGGGTAGATTTCAGCTCTATTTTCTCTCTTTTTTTTATTGTGAATCTCACTTGTAATTCTATTTTTATTATATAAGATAACTATTTTTCTACAACATAAAAAAATAATTTCCCTTTATTTAAATAATTAAAGTAAATTGATAATTTCTTCATATATTTTTGCAACATTATTCTTTCTAGCGAAAGTAAGTAGTATACTTTTCGGAAAGAGAAGGTTACTCTTCCAAATTATCTTACGTTTGAACTTTTAGAAAAAAATAAAATAAAACAAAAAAAAAATATTCCTCTTCCTTAACATTTTTTTCATCATGTCGTTATTATCATGTTCCTTATTATTATTATATATGGGTTTTATTAGTCCCATTTAACATAAGATAGTTATCTTATGTTATAGAGAGAAAATAGGTGAGTCCCACCATTACAAGAAAAAAGAAAAAAATGGGGTACGGAAATCAAAATGAGAAAAAATGAGAGATGATATCTTATGTAAAAGAAGAATAATATTTCCCATTATATATTGTTTGGAACTTACCCATGTCATTTTTACTGTAAGTGACAATAATTGTTGTGCTAAGCCCTTTTCTAACACTTTGAATATTTCAATCATTCAAAATTGTTCTTTGCTTTAGGATGCTCGAGTCCTCTTCATATCTAATTATAACATTTCTATTTTGATCATATCCATATAATTATTATCGTCCATTTAGACCACCACCTTACTGAATTGCGGTCTTACAATAAATTTATCTAATTATAACCTTTTCAGTTTAATCATATGCACTCAAGAAGCTAATCCTTACCTAGAATGGAGAAACAATAGAAGAAAACCGATTGTTTTAAGGTACAGCAGATTAGATTTTTGTTAGATTTGGCTAGCAGTTTGTACGAGAGAAAGGGGGAAGAAATGGGGAAATAAAGGTTGGAAATTTATTTAAAAAATTATTGTTTCTCATGAAGATAAATTTTTTTTTTATATATATGTACAAGTTTATGGAATTTATGTTTTCTCTTTTTCTCTTTTCTTCTAATATAGGTCCACATAAATCCCATACTACATATTTTAATAAAGGTGTAAGAGATAAATTTATCTCTTATACGAGAGAATATTAAACCAAAACAAAAATCCAAATTTTAGACTAAAATGTCTTTTGGGTTCTCAACAAATATTTCGGGGTCCAATTTAATCCTTTACGAAAAAAGAAAAAAAAGTGGACTCTGATTACTTTAAAATTCAAAATAGATCCATGTTAATCTTTTTAAGAGACTTACGTACATTTTCTTTGAATTTCAAAGGAACTATAATTTAAACTAATTGAGTCTATTTTAGATTTTAAAAAAAACTATAAATCTATTTTTTTTAAGGAATGAAAATGGGTCTCGTAATTTTTGCTAAACATTCAAGAAAAATGTTATATTTATAAATTTTTTATTTATAAATTTTTACAAATTATTATATCTGATGGGTAATATTTTATTCTTGAATATTATGAATCAGACATAATATAACTTATAAGTTTATATAATTTTTGTTGTTGTAAATATAACGCGACTTAACATTCGAAAGTTACTTCACTCAAAATTTTATTTCTTAACATTATTGACACGGACTTCTATGATGGTCGGCACAAATGTGTGAATCCCATCAACACAAGAATAGGTGGTGGGGACAATGAAGAAGAACTTTCAAGCAAAAGAAAGAAATCGTCGTTGATGGTATTTGGAAGTAGTAGGCTAAAGTAGAACTTTTTTTGTGAAATGAAAAGTGTTAGAAACTTAGAATATCAATTTTTTTTTCTCGAAAATAATTTTTCTTTTAAAAAAATTAAAACACAAAACAAAACTTGTTTAATTATTTTTTTTATCAGAGTGTTTTTGAAAATTTATTCTCTATAATTTGTTTTTAAAATTGAAAATAAGAATATATTTGGCCATTTTTTGTTTATGTTTATGCTTTTTTTCCCCATAAATCATGTACCCTCATTTTATATTATTATCTATTTTTATTACTGTCATATTGAAATAAAATTTATCATTACTTTTATTCTATAAAATAATTCTATATAAAAAAATTGTTGTTGCTTTCTTTTCAGCTTAAGAACGAGAGAGTAGGGAATAGAAAGAAGCAGAAGAGAGTTTTGATAATTTGTTGGGTGGGAGTGAGGGAGATAACAAATGATTTTAATGTCAGAAAAAGATAAAATAGATATGGTATATTTAAGGGGAATAGGAATAAAATTATAAGTGGGACAACAAGATAAAAGAGAAAAGAAAAAAAAAAAAAAGAATAGGTTGTGTGTGTAAAATAATTATTTATTTCATATAAAATAAGATAAACATAACCCTATATTTAATATAAAAATCATTTGTTACATCAAAAGCGAGAATGCTTTTTCAATGAAGCTGTAGACGGTAGTATTTACATCTCCTATTTAAAAAATGGGGCGGTTATATTTACTCCTAAGTAAGTTTATCACCCTTACAACCAATCTCATTACCATTAGATTAGATTAGGTCTAACAGTTCATAATTATCCCACATAATTCTAATTTTTACTCTCTAATCCCCTCTTTATCTCTCTAGGTTTGTGATCTGCACATCTCTCTAGGTTTGAGAATCACCTCTCTCATCTTCTCTTTATTGTTACAACGATTTGATTTTCAGTTTTAACAAAAACATCTTACCAAGACAAATAATTGGACCGTGAGTTAATTTTCAGTTTTGTTTTAAGAGAACTGAGTTTTAGTTGTAATCAAGTTTTCACATTGAGCTTTTTAGTTTTCTTAGTTTTCACAATGAGATTGATGAAGAGAGGATGAAACAATCTTTTTAATGATGGTAAAAAGAGATTGGGTGCTTTATGATGGTAAAAATGATAAAAAAAAATAATTTATCCATGTACAATCTCTGTAACGATGAACAGAGGAACAGAGAGGTAATTTCCAAGTTTATAGAGACAAAAAGAGGGAATGAGAAAGTAAAAATTAAGATTATATAGGATAATTATGAACCGTTAGATGTAATTCTAATCTAACGGTGATGAGATTAGTGACAAGGATGGTAAACTTACTTGGTGATAAGTATAACATGTGGAATAATTATTATTTCTTCTTCCGTACAATTTGATATTTGTTTCTCTGATCTTGATTGGCTCATTGCACTGAGTCAATGGTGCAGTGATAATCTATGATGCACGGACACGGGACACGGGACACGACACGCCGACACGTTAATTCTAAAAAATATCATATTTGGACACGTTGGGACACGTTTTGATATTAAATAAAAATTTTAATATATATAATATAATTTATATTTAATACATATAAGAGTCCATAATAAGTCATATAACCAATCAAATATTTAAATTACATAACATAAATATAAATATAAATAATTTTTCATACTTTATTAATTTTTCATGTCAAATTTCATAATAGAAAAAATCAATTTATAAATTTTTTCTTTTATATTTAGTTAGCAAAATAAAATTAAGATGTTTATAAAAAAAATTTAAAAATTTTAAAAAAAAAAACGTGTCCGAGCGTGTCCGAGCGTTGACCGCGTGTCCCAAAAAGTTGACTGCGTGTCGAAAATACGTGTCCAAGCTTGTCCGAGCGTTGACTGCGTGTCCTCAAATGTTGATCGCGTGTCGAACGCGTGTCCGAGCGTGTCGGAACGTGTCCATGTCGGACACGTGTCCGACACGTAAATTTCTAAAAGTTTTGCGTGTCCGTGCTTTGTCGGTGATAATACCTTAAAAATTTCTCAAAAGCGAAGGCCTTCATCACAAAAGTACTAATTTTTTAAAGTTCAAAAAGTATAAAAAAACTTTTTAATTTATAGAAACTAAAATTAAAAGGTATTTTACAAATGGAAAAAATATATATATTTATTTTTTAAATTTTCATTTAGTTTAAATTATTATTATTTATTTAATATTTAAATTAAAAAAATCTTACTTTTTGTCACTGTAATTTCTGTTTCTCTTATTATAAAACATAATAATTTTGACTAAAATAACACGATTTTATACCGACAAACACTAATCCCTTTACATATATTGAAAGTAGAGAGGATATTCTTACTACCAAAATTCTCTACTACTAACTTACTACCTATCTAATCACCATTGAATCAAAGGGAGAGAATGTTAAAAAGTTTTTGAAAAAAGAGAAAATATTGATCCAATGGTGATTAGATAGGTAGTAAGTTGGTAGTAAAAAATTAGAGGAGGATATTCTTACTACCAAAATTTTCTACTACTAACTTACTACATATCTAATCACCATTGAATCAAAGAGAGAGAATGTTAAAAAGTTTTTGAAAAAAGAGAAAATATTGATCCAATAGTGATTAGATAGGTAGTAAGTTGGTAGTAGAAAATTTTGGTAGTAAGAATATCACTCCTCTTGAAATTAAGGGAAAAATGTATTTAATGTTACTTTAGACAACTTTGTCTAAAGTTCATTGAAACGACGTCATTTTGGTGTTGAAATATTAAAAAATTAGAATGATAAAGACTATTATAATCCTGAAATAAATTAAAATTACAAAAATATCATGATTTCTATACAAAATGACGTTGTTTCGATGAACATTAGATAAAGTTATCTAAAGTAACATTAGAAAAATCAAACCCTTAAATTAAAAGGGTTTTCGACCAAAATAAAAATAAAAATAGGATGTTATGTTTATCTTTTTTTATGCATACTTTATTTCTTTTTTGTCTTTTCTATTTTTTTTTTAAATTATGATTTAATGATGTTGGAGATGTATAGGTAGAATATACGTAATATCTTATTCTTAAATTAAAATGCACACCATTTTTTATATAAACTCTAATTACTTTTTGAAGTTAAGTAGACAAATTCCTTCCCTATCTACTTACTTATCCTGTGTAGCCAACACCCACGGCATAAAACGCACACCGTTTTAGAAGATGCTTTATTTGTTGCTGCAAAATGTTTTTCTCCTTTGTGTTGGTCGTCGTTTTATCCCTAACTCAACAAACGTTGTTTGTCATGTCATGACGGTTGTGTAGTGTTCAGCGTTCAGTATTCACTTCCTCACACACAGAAAAAGAGTTGGTATCATCGTATCTGAGTTCTCAGAGTGAAACCATGGAACCTATCAACTAACACACCCTTCTTTAGCTCCAACAACAAGTTTAACTATCTCAGTTTCTTTCTTATTCATTCAACCAATTTCTCATACTCCACTTCTAACAATGGCGGTTTTGTTGCCTCCAACACTCTCACCACTCTTTCTAAACACCAAAACAAATCTTGGGTCTTCATCTCCTTCACCACCTTTTCCTCTTCTCACCTTCTCCTCCACACCCAACAATCGCCTTTCCTCACTCACCCTCTTTTGTTACACTAGTAAGTTCATTATTGCTAGTTCACCCCCAAAAAAAATCTTTTTTTTAATCAATTTTTATGCTCCAAGATGATTGGAATCTTGTGTTTCTTCAATGGTTTGCAGAATCAGGAAATGGGTTGGCGAGTGAAGAGAAAAAAATCTTGCTTGAGAAGTATGGATACGATATTGATGCTGATGAGTACTTTTCTCAATCATCTTCAAAGGTTCCATTTTTTTTTTCCATGCTTAAAATTTCTGTGTCATATCATGTCTCAATAGAAGCTTTTGAATCTCTTGTGTTCTGTGAATTTAACTGTGTTTTCTATTTTTCTTCTGAATGCAACTGTTTAGTCCAAGAGGAGAAAGGAGCAACCAAAGACCAAAGGAGGGAAGCAAGTGCAGGATCCACCAGAGGACCCTAAGCCTCCTCGTACTACACATAAATTGCTTCAGGTACTTTCGGTTTAGGACTTGGATCCTCTAAAGTGCTAATTGATAAGGATAATTAGGGAGGTTTTTTTTTTTTTTTTTTTTTTTTTTTTTTTTTTTTTTTTTTGTAATGTTCATAGATAGAACATGCTTACCGTGATGTCCAAGGTCCCGGCTTCGACTCGGCCTCTTCGTAAAAGCGGGGGTAAGGCTTGACTCGTATGTCCTTCCCCAGACACTCACGATTGAGTATTGAACTGGGTCGGCCCTTTAATGTTCATAGATAGAACCTTTATCAAAAAATAAAAACTTGGAAAGTGAAGGATTCAATGTAAAGTGTACCCTACACTTTAGAGGAGCTTAATTCTCCTTTTTCTGCAGTTTTTACCTTCCAATATCATTTAGGATGCTTGCATCCTACATGTATGATGAATTACCAACATTGCTAAAGGTTTAAGACGTTATGGATACTTGAAATATTATCATTCTTACATTATAACACTATCTGGACTTCATACTTTACTTGATCGTCAGTTGGTCATTCTTGATTTTTGAAAGAGAAAGAATAGAGACAAAGCAGTGTTTAAACTTGGGATATATGACTCATGCCATCATTGATTATTAACTCTTCTAAAATATTAACCTGGTAATGAGTAGAGATATTTGGTTATTTATTAGATGGAGATGAAAGTGATGACAGCTATGGAACTGAATCTGATTATGATTTCGTGGATGCACTCTTGGACTGTTTTCTATTTGTCTTATGTTTCCTAACCTAGGGCTGTTATCAAGGCTGCGACATCTATTTTGGTTGTAAACTAATCTTTGGAGCTTGTTATCAACTTATCAAGCTTTATCACTTAAATATTTGACTGTTTTACTTTACTCTGAATGTTATGCATGGGTAGTTAATTTATATGACAAATTAATGTAAAATAGTCAGATATTTTACTATTGTCTTCTTTTTCTGATGTTAATGCCTTTCTTCAGTTACTCGTGTACCTCCTAGCACCCCTTGCCTCAAGGCATTAAAACCTCAAGGGTGGACTAAGTAACATCATGGACATAATTCTGAGACAGTATGATTATGAGATAGTCTAAGCCATGGATAGCTGGGCATTATGTTTATCTATGTTGTGTTAGGCTTGAGGTGCATTTGACATGTTAATCAGGTGAAGATCTCATGATGAGTAATATCGCAGAGGTCCAAAATACAGATGAAATGCTGTTCGTTTCATTTTGGCCAATGATGTGTAAAATTTGCAATGCAAGAAGGAAAAGAAATAGTTAACTAGTTAGCTTCCACATTTATTAAGTTAAAAATTTGCTGCGCTAAATATCATATGAATGCTAATTAACCGGCTGCAGACGGGGCATTACAGACTTTTATTGATTTTAAATCCTATAGAAATTATATTTTAGAAATGATGAAAGTATCCTTGGCTTTTATTTCCAATGGCTACCTAGGTTCTTGGAGGAACGGCTCGAAGAAAGAAGCTGCTCTCACCAAAGGGCATGGATGTACGCCCCATGATGGAAGTGGTGAAAGGTGCAGCCTTTGATATATTACAGGTACAAGTTGGATGTTTTATCTCCTATATAATACACTGGTTTTCGTATTAATTATTGCTATTGGGTTTCATCTAGTGTGAATAATTTCCTTGCTGCAACTTTCTTGTTTATACTAATGATTTTCTTTTACAATACCAAGGCAGCTGGTGGGTGTCCTGCATCCTTGAGACCTGGACGATGGTTAGACTTGTATAGTGGTACCGGATCTGTTGGAATTGAAGCACTTAGCCGCGGATGTTCTGAGGTATTAATATTTTCAGTGAGCGTTTTGCAATCACTCAATCTTATGGATTGTGAGTTTTACAAAAATTGTGATCACTTGTCAGATTGTCTGAGTTATCTCCTATGTGATATAATCTGCCTTCTGTTAAGAAATGGAATTAACAGATTTTCATCAAGTTCAAAGAGATGCACAGAAGGATTTTCATTTTTCAACAGTTTTTTTTTTTAAATTTTCCCATGTATAATGTGTTTCATGCCTGAAGTCCCTTGTTTATATGATTAAACAAAATTTTCAGGTGCATTTTGTTGAGATGGATCCATGGGTTGTATCAGATGTTTTACGTCCAAATTTAGAGGGGACTGGATTTCTTGATGTTTCAATCATACATACAGTCCGTGTGGAAAAATTCTTTGAACGTGCAGAGAAATTTGTAGGCATGTACATCTTTTCCCTATTAATTCCATTTTATGCATATCCTCATAGCATCTTAGTCAACTATGATAAGGGTTATGCAAAATTATAGGGTTACAAAATGATTTATAGCTTCATCCACCACCTCTCTCCCTCCAAAACAAATGGGCAAACCCTAGTGCACAAGATTCCCTGACTGCCGACCGGCGAGTGTTGACTATATACAGCTTTATCCTTGCATTTTTGCAAGAGATTGTTTCTCAGACTCGAACTTGTGACATTCTGGTCTTAAGGTGCAACTTTACTGCTGCTACCTATGAAGCACCGACTCCGACACGGCGTTTTCGATACGTTCTCGATACGACCATTAATTCGTCGATACGATACAATACGTTTCCGGTACGTTCCCGATACGCGTATCGGATACGTTGGAAGAAAAAATTCGGAGTATTCGTGCTTCATAGGCTGCTACAAGGCTCGCCCTCCCCCCCCAAAACAAAAAACAAAATAAATAAATAAATTATGGCTTGAATATGAAATGTTCGATGCAAAAGTATTGTTGGGATGAGGAATTAACAGAAAAAGTTCTGGAAGCAGAACTTCTATTGTTATTTATGTAGCTACTGTTAAGACCCTTATTTAAGGGGATGCAATAAATATTTCCATCTCTATCTTCCACCACAGGAAATTGCCAAAGAGAGTGTGCTAGGAAAATTAAGCATTGGATTTGTCATTCATTTTACTAAAAAAAGTTAGGAAAGGTTATACTTACTACCTAATTTTCTTACTACCAAATCTTAACCGTTGATTTCCGTCAATCTAACGGTTATAATTTATTGCAAAATAATAATTAATTAATAAGTATGATCCCATAAATTACAATCGTTTACTAAAAAAAGTTAGCTTCCTTATTGGAAAGTATCCTATAGTTTGTGACTCTTAGCAACCTACCATTTCTGCTGTTATAAATTTCAATTGTTTACATGCAGAAAACGGTGGCCCCTTTGATTACATTAGTGTCACCCCTCCATATACACAAGTTGACTATGAGGTGCTGATGAGACAAATATCAGAATCATCCTTTGTTGGAGAGCATACTTTTATTGTATGTAGTAGTTTCTTACCTTCTCATTCTTAGTCCAAATGGTCTTCTACTGACTAAGTTTATATTGAACTGTCATGTTCTGATATAGGTAGTTGAGTATCCTTTAAAAACTGACATGATGGATTCTTGTGGAAGCCTTGTGAAGGTAATTCAAGTAACCAATAGTACTGTGTTTGCATAACATACAAAATGTTTTGAGATTCTTGTTGCACCACATAAACCACATACAAAATGATGGTGCAAGACCTACAATTGATGAATTCAGTATTACATTAGTTATGAATTTTAATGAAGGGTTTTATAATTCTCATTTAACATGAGAATTATAATTTTCCTATACACCCTTCGATTTCCGTGCTGACATGGGTCCTACATATAATTTTTTCTAACACAAGGGTCCCACATATTTTTTATCTCTACAACATAATATTTCAATTATCCTTCAACATGAGAATTATAAAATCCTTTAATGAAATGCCTGAGAGTGTTTAAGTTGTTAAGTGGTTGTATGAAACTACAGATAACTGATAGAAGGTTTGGCCGGACGCTCTTGGCAATTTATGGACCAACATGGGCCCAAAAGAAGAGGAGATCACGCATTCAAATGACACAGATGCAGTAAAGGCTGATAAACTTGCTGGTGCAATGTTTAAAGGGGTCAACAAATCTTTTATTTATTTTTTTGGCAAATGTCTCACTTCTTCAAAAGCTGTAATTAGGCAGTATATCATGTTGGTCCCTGCAACAGGTCATGTTATATGTGGTGAATTATAATCTTTGAATTCTTTTCTGCATATAATGTGGGACCCCCTCAGCTGAAGATTGATATATGCTTAATATATTCATGGCTTGTTTGCTCCTAAAGTCTGAAACGAGTATTGTATGGAATAATAACTAATTCAATCAAAAAGCTTAAGCTGTTAGGTGAGGATTTTTTCAAATGATTTATATTATTTTTTAACACGTCTCATCTACCTGTATTAATAAACTCCATGAGACTAAATTAATTATAAATTAAATGAGGAGCGATGAGGGTTGAATCTGTAATACCGAGGCTTTGATATTATGTAAATAATCAATTCAATTCAAAAGTTTAAGTTATTACTTGAGGGTCTTGTTAATAATTTATATTATTCTCTAAGGGCCTGTCTGGTATGATGTATAAGGTTTGATAGTATAAGTTTATACTATACGTTATGATGTTTTCAGTTGTTTGGTGTGACCATTATATAATATAAGCCTATATAGCAGAACCCTTTAATACATCAAAATGATGTATAACTTAATCAGTACTAAGGGGGTGGGGATTAGGCCTGATAAGGAGTTGATGTATTAATATTGCTTAAAAGTACAATTCTCAAAAATTAATATATCATTTCAATATTAATATATTAAAATAATTTTTTTAATATATTAATTATTAAAATATTGGAGGATATTATCTTATATAATACCATACCAAATGTTGAATAGTATAAAAATTTAATCAGGTCTTATACTATCAGACCTTATCCTATAATATGCACCAAACATGCCCTAAGACATGATAAGTATGTTGCAAATATATTAACGGTCCATTTAAATACACATCATACGTGGGCAAAGATAGATATAAATCAAAAGTGATTATATTCTTATCCTTTATTCTAATAAATTTTTCATCACCCTTGTATATCAGAATGGTTGATGATGTCACATGAGAGGATCCACTACAAAAATGAAAATAAAAAATAAAAAAAATTACACATTGAATGTTTGACTTTATCACTAAGGCAACATGAGTTTTTCTGCTAGCGTTTTGCTATGTTTTTCTTTTGACAATTTTCATACAAGAAATAAAAAAGCATTATTATAGGTCTTTGTAGGAAAAATCAACTGTAGAAAACATAATGGCTTAATTAAGGGGCCAAAACGCAAAAGCTAAACAGGAAACTCTAGAATATCTGTCCCTTAATATAATGTGCATCGGTTGTTGTAGGTGCATTCGGTTGTTCTACCCTATGCAATGACAAATCCAAACACTGCTCAATAAAATCAACATCTACAACTACAAAAAAATATTTTAATATATCTTGTTTCTACCCTTCTAGCTTCAATTTCTCAATGCAATAGACCCAATTCAAAAATCTCCAATCTTCCAAAAATGAAGAGTAAACCCATTTTGGTCCTCCGTGTCACGTAATGACCGAAAATCATTATTTTAGGACCAGTTTAATGTCATTAATCTTTTGAAAAATAAATGAATATTTTGAAAATGTTTTAAAGATCAAATTAAGGGTTTATTCCGAAAAGATTTAAATCAAATTATACATTTAGAAACTTAACCAAACCATAAATAAGCAGAGATACATTGGGTTGAACTTCGCATTTACGCACTTCTTAAAAAATTAGATGCCACAAAAGTATTACTATTGACTACAATATATTAATAAAAAAATTTTTCACAAAAAAATAATGTTCTGAATTTCACTTTAATGAGATGATGTATAAAAGATTTTAGCAACTTGATGAAAAAGCATTAGATAAAGATTTCACGGAAAATGGTCATCATTCTCTTACTTAGCAAGTTTATATTTCCATAGAAATAATGAAGGGCACTTGAATTATATTTATGTTGTTTATGTAATTTTTGTTCCTTGGTTTTGAGTGACACCTATGGGGAAATTGCATTATATGAATATGTACTCTTAAGTTTGATTTCATCATCACTTGACCATAGTAGTTAATTGCGCTGCAATAGTATCGCGAGCTGCGCTGTATGGGCATTTTACGCAATAGCGGCCATTACGATCGCATTTGCGGCCATATTGCTGTTATAAGACAAAATGTCAATTTTGTCCTAAATTTAAATGTGTAACAGAAAAAATTTAAGGATTTTTTTAGCCTATCCATGTCTTTCTCCGTCATTTATGCTATCTCCGCCTTTAAAAAATATTTTTTTTTGTTATTATTTCTATCATATATCTATTTCGCTATTTCCGCAAACACAACCCGCTATAACGCTAAAGCATTTTTTGGAATTAGCCGCGATATGCCGCAATTTGATAACTATGCACTTGACATAATTTGGCAAGGTTTTCATTCCTACAAAGTACAAACAGAGTATGTGAGAGTTAGAGAGATCATAGTGAGATTCTCTTTCCTAGTAGCATGAAAATGCACAAACCCAGTAAAAGAGAGTTCAAGTGGACCCTTTTTTTAACACCTAAATAAACTCAAATAACTAACTTTTCTGTTTCACTGGCCTTTTATGTTTGTCCATGCTCACTTCACCCTTTCTCCCATTCTCCTCTTTTTTTTTCTCTCTCTCTCTCTCTCTCTCACACACACACACACTCACACACACATCCACAACACACACCCCAAAGAGAACAGTTTCAATTGTCTGCCTTTAAATAGAACCATTCTCTCCTAAGCCCGCCAAGTTAGGAACCAGTTCATTAATTTGTCCTTTTCTTGTTGCTATCTCTTTCTTTCTTTTCTTCTCTTCTCTTCTCTCTCAGCTTCTTATATTATATCTTTATGTGATCAATGCCAAAATGTTGTTGAAACACTCTCATACCTTTAACTTCAATTGCCAGCCACTGCCACAAGGTGGAAATTCATAAGAGAGATTATAAGATATGGGTGTTGGTGTTGGTGTTAGCTTTAGAAGGTTGCTTCTTGGGGCTTTGGTATCTGTAGGAATCATCTGGTTTATGTTCCTTGTAATTTCAGTGAACAATCAAAACAAAAGGACAGTACTAGTTCCAATAAATGTTATCTCCAAGCGTTTGAAGTTGGTTGGCATGCAGAAACATGCACTGCATTCACATTCTGGACTAATCTTTGTGAGCAAGAGAAGAGTACCTAATGGACCTGATCCAATTCATAACAGGTACACACATCTATCAAATACTCTCTTCTTTCTTATACTTTTGTTCTTATAATCTGCATGCCTTACTTACTACATAAAATGAAAAAAGGGAATTGAGGGTGATTAGATAGTTTAGTAAAGCTGCAAGATCATAGTAGGGTAATTCATCCGGTGATGGGGCTCAAACTTGTTTAATTTATTTATTTTTTGATTTTTTTCATGAACACAAGATGTTCGAATCAGTCTCTCTGCAGTGATGGGACTCAAACTTGTTTTATTTATTTATTTTTTGATTTTTTTCATGAACACAAGATAGAAAGCCAAATCCACTACAAGGTGGCATAAATATCTGTTTCATTTTAAATATGGTTCTGTAGCTAATGTGTTAGCAGAAAAAGGTTAAATCAAGAATAGGTAATCTTGAAATCCATTTCTTTCTATTCATTAGGCCTAGGCTTGTACAATTTCTTTTGTTACTTAGCTAAAGTGGAACTAGAGAATAATGGACTTATATTTGAAACACTCAAAGAGAGAGTGATAATTCTCACTCTTTATCAAAAGCTTCTTTAACTAACAATCTTTCTCTTATTTTCATGAGAAACCGAAAAAAGGCATTGGGGGAAGAACTGTACCACTTTAGTTATTGGAGGGAAAAAAAGAATTAGGTAGCTCCTTTTCCTTTCTATGGAAAGCTTGATTAATTTATTGGAGGATCATGAACTACTTTTAGACTCATTTTAATTCATCAATCCAATTCAAGTCTCGGTTCAAATTGTAATTCACAGTTCCTCTAATTGTGTTTCTCTCAAACACTCAAACACACAGATTTGCTGAAAATACCTCTTTCTATTTTTGATTCAGCCAAGCCCATTTTACAAGGGTTATTGTGTGCTATTTAAAAGCAGTAGCAAATGATAATGACTTACCTAGTAAATCTAAACCATAATAATTGTCCACTAACAAATTCCTAGGGACACACCTCTTCACATAAACCTTTCATTTTCTATTTTCTTAATTACTTAATTTTATTAAATGTTTAAACTCAACACAAATTGGAATTTTTCTGCCTGTTACTGTTACATACTCTATATTTGAGGACCCATTGTGATAATTACCATTATTGGAGTATGTGAAACAAAGCACTGCAAATCTTGTCGTACCATGGAATTTCATGTCATTTCATTTCTATTCACATCCTTTACCACAACTCAATATTCTGAATATATTTGTTAATATATGAATTCAGGAGAGCAGTGAAATCTAAACAGCCACCTACGCAAGCTTGAGCATTGTGAAGTGTCACAACTAGTTTGAGGAAAAATCATAGAAGAAATCCTGAATTTTTGCTATTCCCTTGTGGAAGAATTCAGCATGTGTTCTATATGATATTGTTGTTACATTATTGCAAGCTTTTTGAAGGCTATAAGTGTGACCTAATGTTCTATCTCTCTTTTATCTTTTTTTTTTTTTTTTTTGGAATGTACCTTTGATAGTGTTGTGTAAATCAAGGCCTTAGATAATGAAGTAACCAAAATTTTGGATGCATTTTCTGTCCTCAAATTCTTGAAGTAAAGAAACATGTGCAATTTATAGCTACAGGAATGCATGAATAAGTGAAATAGTGGATGTTTTTATCATCATCATCATCATCCTTATCTTACAAATTACACGTGAGAACCTTGAGAAAGACACTACTTTTGAAGGCTACACAAGTATACTATTTACTTTTCCCCTACTCAAATCTAAAGAGAGGGAGAGAGAGAGAGAGATTTATGGATAGGAATATACCATGGGAAAAAACAAGACACACCATACCAAATTGGATTATTGGAGCGGTGAAACGCAAGAGAAAGGCCTACTTGCCATGCATAATATAATTAGGCTTTAATTTTTTAGTAATCTTTGGGAATTCCTTTTATGGTGGCACCCTCTTTTAAGTGTCTTGTGTTCAACAAAGCACTTTCCTTAATTTAATGATTACACAGTTAACAATTGCTTTTCCTTTTGCCTTGATAGCTGCATCAAAATAACATGGGTTATCTTTGACATGCCATGTGGACCTATAGTGATCCTACATAGTTATAAGTTAAGCAGGAAAATGAATACATAAAAATATAAACAAAAAACATACTGCATAACTGCTTGTCCATTTATAGGATCTCAAATAGACACCATGAATGGCCTCAAAGGCAGGAATAAATCTTTGGTATTACTGTTGTACCAAAGATTCAGTGCATTCCACCAATAAAAATATGACATCTCAGCCAAAATTTACTTTTTTCTGCTAAATTTTATCTCTCTCCTCTGATGTGTAATGCTCTCATTGATGGAATGCACTGAATCTAGGTGCTACAGTAGCATCAAAGATTTATTCCAAAGGCAGGAAGGTTCCTACTTTCATATTTTTCTTGTATCTTAATAAGCTTTTGTTAGTTAAACCACATCCTTTTCCAAATCTTAAGCAAATGATTATAGATTACTTAAGGAGAGGAAGCAAATTGAGGTATCCCAGTAAAGCCAATTCAGCAAAGGAGCAATCTTTACCTGCTGCTTTTTCTTTATCTTTGCTTTTTCTTTCTGGTCTGATTTCTATAGATTCGAGAAGGATGTGACTTGGTCCAAAGTAACTGAGATTCAAATTACGAATCTGTTTTATTTTTCCTCCATTGCATGGGAGACAGATTCTCACCCCCTTGCAGTTTTTGTTTCTCTTTTTTGAATATATTGGCAGATGCAAAACCAGATATGACTCTGCTCAATTGGATCACAGGTTGTCCTATATGTCTATGTTTACAATTATCAAAAGCATGTGTATCTGTATAAGGTCCCACATCCTGGCTTGTCTACTTACTATTTAGTGCAATTTCATATCAGAGGGTAGACAGCACTTATACTATATACTTACTTATATTAGAATGACTAAAATACAACTTAACCCTTTAACTTTATATTTTAAATTAACATCTTATACTTTTAATCACTTTAATTAACCCTCTTATATTTTGTGATGGTAACAAATTAATATATCTGTCAAAATTTTGACTAACTGTGTTAATCCCTCAAATTCTTAATTTTATTCTCCTTCCCGAATTTGCATTCCACATTCTTTCTACATAATTTCTTCCCCATCACACTTTTCTCTCCTTCATCCCAAATTTGCTTCACAAAGAGTACATGATCACAAAATATGAATGCTTCACACAGAGTACAAATTTGGGATGGACAAGAAACTATACAAAAGAGTGTGGAATGCAAATTTGGAAATAGGAATTTAGAGGTGAACCATTAATCAAAATGTAACATATATTAATTTGTTACCATCACAAAGCACCAGGGTTAATTGAAAATACAAGTGATAATTTAAAACATGACAAAAGTTTAAGGAGATAAATTATATTTTAACCTATTAAAATTGGATGAGGCCTATTCTAAATTTTATTTTATCTAAAGTACATTTTCAACACCCCTCATAATACGCAATATAAGGTTCAAAGTCATTGATTTATCTTATAAGTCATCTCTCAGGCTGATAGCAATGGTCCACATAAGTTGCCGTCTTCCTTTACTTTTCTAATCTATGAACATTGACTGTTTAATTTTCAATTTTTTATAGGGTCCATGACAAAAGGCTTTGCCTATTGAGTATTAACTATTAATTAAATCCGCAACATAAGTTGCACTTTTTATGTCCTGCATTTTTACATAAGAACATTGTGTTTTGCCAAGGCTTCCCTTTCAGGCACAGGAGCATACAGTGGTTTAGTCAGCTGATTTTCTATTTAGAGGAGACACTTAAAATGATAATGATGAATTTGACTTTGATCCATGTAGCATTGTAGCAGTGGTACTTGTTAAATTACTGCACGCTAAACCTGAAAACTAAGACCTCTTTTATTTATACAGAAATTAAATGCTTCAAAGTTTCCACCAATCCATTAGATGCAGATGAATGAACCATCTTTACAGAACACAAGTAAACATCCTTTTTTTTTTTGCTTGAGGAATTACATATTTAAGGATTTAAATCTGAAGCATGCTCCGAATATCTTGGGCCTCATTTGAGGTTGCGTTTTCATACAACAAACAGTGAAACAAATAGATTTCATAAAACGCATGAACTTAACCTACCAGAAAGTTTATTATATCATACAAGTACATTCTATACCTGATTAGGATCATCCATGGAAATGCTCAAAACATAAACTTTAGGACCATTCTGAAAACTCTCCACTATAATTGGGAGTTCAGTTGGAACGTTACATCTTTTCATGCTGTCATACTCTCCTCCACAACTATGCTGGCTCATTTTCTGGCTTACCAAAGATCAGGGGAAATTCATCATCATGTTCAGAGAAACTGTGGTCTTTGGATATACTCTTTAAGGAATGATAAACCTGGTACATCGACCACCTATCCTTGGGGTGAGAAACCACACAATTAGATGCAATTTTCAGAAACTGCAGAATGTCCTCATCATGTTCCCTTCCACATATGGCTCTATCAATGCAATCCTTGATTCGGCCAGAACTTGAATGCATGTTTACCCAATCCACTAAGGTACCCTTAAATTCTTCCTCATCATTGCTCACCTCAAGAGGTTTGCGCCCGGTGACCAACTCCAAAAGCAAAACCCCAAATCCATAAACATCGCCTTTTAATGAAGGAACCAGGGTACTTGGATATTCCGGAGCTATATAACCAAGTTCCCCCAAATCCCCATTCACAAAACTACCATTAGAGTCAGATGTCATAAGCCTCGCGAGTCCAAAGTCCATCAACCGAGCATCAAATTCTTCATCAACAAGAATCACATTGGAACAAATGTTCTGCTGTATAATGGGAGGATGGCAGCCATGGTGCAGCCAGGCAAGACCCCTAGCCGCGCCCAAGCCTATCCTGAACCTCATCAGCCAATCCAACACACTGCCATTCTTATGCAACAAGGAATAGAGAGTCCCATTCGACATGTGCTTATAAACCAGCAGCTTCTCCTCTTCCACAACACAAAACCCCAGAAGGGGCGCCAAATTCGGGTGCCTAACTTGGCCAAGCCGGTTCATCTCCATTCGAAACTGCTTCTCCCCAATCTGACAGGTGCTCAGCCGCTTCACCGCGAGTGTTGATCCATCAGGAAGATCAGCCTTATATGTAGTCCCCGTCCTTGTGGAGAAGAGAACATTCTTAGCATTGAAATTGTTTGTTGCAGCCATCAAATCCCCCAACTTAACCTTCACAATAGGTTTCTGAAAAAGATTAACCTGAACAAGCTTATGACCCCTCAATCTAACAGCCCAATCATCAACACCCCCAACCCCATACCCTCCTTTCTCCTTCCTCCCACTCAACCTCAAATGAAACCACCACCACAACCCAAAAGCAAGCAACAATGAAGCAGCAGCACCAAACACCCCAGCAGCAATAATAATAGCAAGATTCTTGTTGCTCAAACCACCACACTTGGATCCAAGAGGAGGCCCACACAACCCATTATTCCCATCAAAGTCCTCCTTATCAAACTTACTAAAAAATGAAGGAATAGCCCCACTAAGTTCATTCTTAGCCACAGAAAACTTCTTAAGCCTAATCAAACTCTCAAATTCAAAAGGAATAGGACCAGATAGATGATTATCTGAAAGCATCAACTCATTCAAATAAGAACAATTCTTAAGGGTAATTGGAATAGGCCCAGAAAGATCATTACCAGACAAATCAAGTGACACCAAAAACGGCATCCAAGTACAGATCTCACTGGGTATCTCAGAAGTGATTGAGTTTGACCCAAGATTCAAATTTTGCAAGTTCTTACCACAGTACTCCAACGACTTGGGGATCTGACCCGAGAGATTCAGCTGTTGGAGATTCAGACCATAGACCCTATTCTCCCTCTGGTTCCAGCAAGTCACGCCGGCGAAGTAGCAGATAAAACCCACGGTGTTGTTGTTGAACTGCCACGAGGCAAGGTGATTAAGAGGGTCCTTCAGGTTTTCCTTGATGCCCCTCAGACATCTCACGTCGTTTTCGACCTGCGATGAAGCGAAGAACAACACCCAGAAACCCGACAGCAGCAACAAGCTGCTCCTGCGATCCATCGAGCTGAAACAAACTTGGTGGGTGGTACGATGATAAAGCTTCGATTTTTAAGGTGTGGGGGGTTTGGGGGCTAACAACGTTGTGAAGGTGCCATTGACTTATTGGTCAAGATGGGGTGGGAGAGGAAAGGCAAAGATAAAAAAAGTGCAGAAATTGTGTGTGAGGTAATTGAATGGAATTGCAGAATGAGAATGGTTAAATGTAGAAAATTGGAGGGGTTTTCATTATTGGTTTGTTTATTATTTTTAAGAAAAAAAGAAAATTCTTGTTCTTTTGATTTTGGATTTGTGTACAAATGTGGTGTGATTTGTTGATTGATAAAAGCTTCTTTGACTGAAGTTGTTGATTGGGGGAGGCTGTTTGACTGCCAGTGCTTTGGTTAGTTGAACATGGGCACCCACCATTTTTTTTTTAACTGGTTTTTTTTTTTTAAGAATAATAAATAAATTTCTCATATCAATGGCTAGAGGTGTAAACAATTGGAAAAAAAATTAATTTAATGTTTTTAAAATAAAAAAAATACAAATTTAGAGCTATTTTGTAAATATTTACGCATTTATTGTACAATATCACGACTCATTTGGGCGTCACATCCTAGAGGGTCACGCCCAAACCAGGCGTCACATGTGACGCCCAAATAGGGCGTCACCCTTCCACAATATAAATCCCCCCTTTTTTTTCATTTCTACCACTTCACACTCTCACTCTAACCTCTCTCTCTAAGACCATTGTGCTCTCGACCTTATGTGAATTTTTCCATAGCGATGCTCTGCTAACCTAAGTAAGTTTCTAATACCTGCTATGTATACGTTTAAATTACAGTGCTGCGTTACGAATATGTTAGGGTTTAGCGTATATTACTTACTTAGAAAATAGTGATAGTGATAGTGATAATGACTTAGGAATTTTGTATCATGTTATGAATGCCGTAGTGACTTAGGAATTTTTTAGTGACCTAGGTAGGTATCATTATTATTTCATTACGAATTAATTAGTTTCATAGGTATTAATATTATTTCATTACAAATTAACTAGTGACGTAGGTATTATTATTATTTAAGTACAAATTAAATAGTGACCTAGGTATTATTATTATTTCATTATGAATTAATTAATGTCATAGGTATTAATATTAGTTCGTTACGAATTAATTAGTGGCGTACGTATTATTATTATTTAAGTAAGGATTAATTAGTGATCTTGGTATTATTATTATTTCATTACGAATTAATTAGTGTCATAGGTATTAATATTATTTCATTATGAATTAATTAGTGTCATAGGTATTAATTAGAGCAACCATGGATACTTTATGCAAAGATGAGGTATGGTTTTTTGTACTTATTATTATTTAGTAAGTGTTGCTGTATTTTTTTATTAACTACGTGCATATTGATAGGCTATTTGTGTAGGTGGTTTGGCAATCATACATAGATTACGTATGGTTGAATGTCACTTCACAAAAGTAGTATATGGGGTTTGCTGTTGTAATAGCCCGTTGTACACCGGTATTGTTGACATTAATTATGATATTAAGCGTAGTTACAATTACAACAATTCATTTATAAAAATGCGAATAAACTTTTCCCGATTATTACGCGAGCAGTTGAAAAGATAAAAAGCGTAATAATTAAAAGCTGTGACCGTAACTATAAACTCATGCAGAATACTTATCTATACTATATTAATAGTTTACTTTAATTATAATAAGACACTAAGGGGTTCCCATAAACTCACTTAGCCAATTTCATACTTTTGCGTTTTCTACACATCCAAACAGGGTTCGGTCTCTAAATTACTGCGGACGCACAGTAAAAATTTAGTCCCTCATACCTTGCTATCTTTTTTATTACTTAATTACCTTTCTAGAAAGTTATCACACGCTTGGTTCCGAGCTCGTTTGCTCCGGTTATCGCCGTTTGAAATTGGACAAGCAAGATTGCCAACCAACCCCGAAACAGCTCCAAATTTCCTACACTCCTTGAATTTCTGCACCTAAACCACTCATCCATTTGCTCTCAAATTTTTATACCCTAAACTAGACACATCAATCTTCGATTTGATATATCATACACTTAATTTGACTATGAAACGAAGCAGGAATAAATTTCCCAAAACTGCCCCCAAGTACAGGGCCAAAACAGGGAAGCAACTTCCCTGGCCTGTACAGGGCTGCGTACTTCTCCAAACATTCCAAGATTTTGACACAATGTAGGGGACATCACAAGCTTCAAAATGGCGTATGGAACGTCCCTATCGGACCTCTATGGAGGGAGATATGCTCTCCCAAAGTTCACCTAAAATCTGTCAATTCTACAGAAATTTCGCCAGAGTTTCCTTTGTTTTTCCTAAAATCCCCAAATTTGCATATGCACAAACTAACCTCAAATGTACTTAATAATCCAATTGGTGGCACCCACAAGGACCAGCAATGCCTTGGGGCTCTTACAACCCAATACAGTTCATATTTATTTTACAATACACTTACTTTAAACTCTTAAATGGTTTCAATCACCAACTTCACTTTCATGCATAATTTCATCATACAAGTAATCATAAACTTAAAATAGGCCTAAAGCCCTTCCATCATAATAGTTCATGCATCAATGTACAATTACAATGCTTACTTACAATTTACAACTTACAAATTCACTTTAATTTTTACAATCCTCCAAATATTACAACTTTAAATACAAATGGTACATAACTAAAACAACATAAACTATTAGACTTAGGCAAAATGACATGAACAAATATGCAATAAAACTCATACTACATACATATCAGATGTTCATGCCCTAAGTCTAGCCTAAGCCAAATGGCCACCAAAATACAAAATATATGCCTGCACCACTAATATCCTCATGCGGGCTTCTTGCCCGCTGCTCCACTGCCACTGCTACCTCCTGAAATAAAGTCTTCAAGACGGGGTGAGATATAAGAATATATCTCAGTAACCCAGAGGTTCTGGAGAAAACTCCGCCCAATGGTTCTCTTCGATGCATATAAATACTGTAAAGCAACATTACTTTAAAATAGGATAAAGCAAGGGATTTAGAGAAAGGGGGGAATATTAGAATACAAACTACGACGAAGCGGGCTGGTAGCTATCATACCACACAACGTCCTCGGCATATAAGCCTTCGGGTATCATCCAAGGTGCGTTCCTAGAACCACAACCAAGGTACCCCTCCCATCCACATACACCAAAGACTTCCTAGTGTGCTCCTATCTGGATTACACACCACGACCCTTGGTCAACTGGAACTCCCTCTCAGAGACCTATCCAGTGGAAGTCCAGAACTTGCCCGAAGGTTAACTATCTACTGGCCAGTGATATGGAACATAAGTACCCTCATAAATGCAACATGCATGCTTATGCTATTCTACACTACTCATACACATTTTCTACCATCATCCTCAACGGGTGTGATGGAACACACAAGGGGAACAAGCCCCAGTACCAAGAGGTTACCGTATATTTTTTCCACTAAGCTCCGCTGCAGCTTACTCTTCACACTTGGTACACCACAAAATGCCTACACATAGGACATTCCCAATCACTTACAACTCACACAGTACATGCAATTTACAATTAACATGCATTGGTTCAATAACTTACCTCAATCCACTTGGTCCAGGACCAAGGGCAATCCACTGATTTACTGTTCAGGGTTCAAGTCAATGTACGACAACCTATGCACACATATACAGCCATCAGTATACGTCAAATTCCATAAAACGCTAAAAATTACAAAGTCCCTTCATTCCTCCCTTGGAGGTTCGGCCATTTTAGTGTTATTTAGGGATATATTTTTCTAAATTTTCTTTCTCATTTTATTACACTTCCAAAGGTTGCCAAAAGACTAGTTCAATCGTCGTTTCATCGTTTTACGTCTTTTACGCATCGTTTGCTAAATCTTTCATTCTAGGCTCTTTTATGCCAAATGACACCACTCATTATTTTTCATTGGTTGTTCCACTTTACAACCACAACACAACCCATCTAATTACCATTTAAAGCATGCAACATCATCCAAGCAATTCACACGACATCATTTCACCTCTTTTTGCCTAAGGCCGATTTGCACACTAATTAACATCCAAGGAATTTCCATCAATTTTAACCACTCCACACCTCATATCATCCTATTATATCATCATACAATCATACAACAACTCACCAATACACTCTTAACACATTTTCAAAATTCAAAGTCTTGACACCCAAAATTTTCACTAAGTTAAAAATCAACATATTTCCTCAATAATTTTTATTGCATTTCTAGCTTTAATGCATCATTCTAAGACATTATCCTCTAATACACATTTCCCAATTGAGCTCTCTAAGATCACACATCTTACATGCAAAGTTTATGCCTCAAATTCAAATCTCAATCAAACCATGTAAATGGGATGAAAATATACTCACAACCAAGGCTAGATGCTACCCCTACACTTGTCCAAGCAATGGAAGATCAAGTAGCTACATGAACATCCATTTTTCCCCAAAAATTCAGTATATGGGCAATATAATGGCGCGGTTTCAAGGATAATGGATACCACCAATGTGTTTGGAAGGTTGTTTCCAACAAATTTCAACACAAATTTTGTTGGATTTGGTAGAGAAATGGTTAAGTTAGGAAGAAATTTTTTTTTGCACAAATGAGGGAGAAGGAGGGCAGCAGCGCGCAAGGGAGAGAGAAGGAGAGGAAGAGAGTGATGATGAATAGTGGTGATGAGGTGGATAAGTGGATTTTAAGTGAGGTGGGTCCCACGCCACCTCACACAATTTAAAATTCATCCGACTTTCACTAAACGTCCAAAACTTCAAAAATTATTTAGAAACTCTAATTTTTAACATTGACCATTGTCCCTTAATTATAATTTATCAGATGAATCCGGAGTTTTCCGGTCATTCGGGACATGAAAACACTATTTTAAGCTATTTCGCGCGGCGTTGGCACGCTTCCCCAAACTGACTTAATTCCATCAAATATTTCCAAAAATCTTATTTCCTAACTCTATAAACCATTTATAACTCATTTGAAACCTAGAGCTCAAAACTCAACTGGCACGTTTTACGGTGCAATCGTACTGCGATATTTTTACCCGCGAAAAATATTATTCACTGATTTTTCTGAAACTTGTCTATCCACTCAATTTTTTGTTCTGAATCCATTTTCATGGTTATTTTTACCATCTGAGACCTTCTACTTAATTTTCATCATCCTAGGGTTGTGTATTGGCTAATTACCGTTTTGCCCTTTCTTTGTATTTTGGCCTAATCTTTAGGATTTTCACTAATCCTTCACTTAATCACTCATTTAACATTTTAAATACTTAATTTAAAATTGCGAGGTGTTATAGCTGTCCCACCCCTCATTTACTTCCACACGGTTGAGGCGAGCCAACCAGATAGGTGAATGCGTCAGTTTGGTCTAGATCAGCCCATTCCAGATGTTTCTAGGAAGTTAAAAGGCGTCCATGATCATACGCTGCGCGGGAAAGTAGATGAGAACTGGGCTCGTAAGCTTCGTCCTTGGATACATAGATGCAGATCAGGGAGCAATATATCGTGCTCCCCCCTCCACTAGCTGGGTTGATGTCACCTAACCATGAGTACATGGAGCGGTATAGAGCTTGAGGAAAGAGATACATATTAAGGAGGGCAAAAGCAATGGGTAAACAATCTTCATTTCCATCTTGGGCCGTGGCCACCAACAATTTGTCATTGTACTTCCCATATAAATGCGTGTCATCAATCTGTATGACTGGTTTGGCAAATTCAAACGCATTGCAACACTGTCTAAACGTCCAGAAGATGCGATGAATCACTTTTTTTCCAAGAACTATGCCATGCTCCACATAATAATCATTTGTTTGAATATGATAAAAAGAACATGGAGAAAAGTGAAGCATGTATTCACACCACCTGGGCAAAAAAACATACGATTCCTCCCAATCACTGTACATCATTGCAATCGCTTTCTGCTTCGCATACGATGCCTTTCTGTACGAAACTTTAAATCCATATTTAGAGGTGATCCTTTCCCGAACCAGTGCAATTGAGACTGATGGTTCTTCCCTTATCATCCCTAGCAATGAAGACGTTACATACACATTAAGCATAACACATATAAGTAGTAACACCACTTTAAAAGTTGCATACACATTAAGACATAAATGTGGTCATTCAAACAATTGTAATCCCCACCCTATCTGGTAATCTTCCAATTTTCACCAAACACTGGTTTTATCGCCCTAACGCGCCACGAACAACCCTTATCATAAGCGCAACATTTCATGCTTAACTTTGCAGGCGTGCTCTCAATTACAATTGCATCTTGATGCTCCCTCATGGAGTTGTGATTCAGTGCCATTTGAACCTCCTTATTGGTTGCAAATTCCAGGTTCACAAATAACTTGTCACCCAGTTGCCACGGACCTTGTATTGATCTCGATCCTGAAACCGAACCATCAGTGCATGATTCTTATTCGCTTAGTAACTCCAATCAATATGTGTGTAATGTGGAATTCCTTCCAAAAAAGGAATAACAACATCGTCACCTGCATATAGGAATTAAAACTTCTTAATACGTTATTTAAACACCCCATATGACATACGAGTTATTCTGTAAATTACCTTGATGATGATCTGCTAATTGTGCGGAGCCCACGTCATTAAGTTGCGGGATTTGAGACTCCACTGGTTCATGGTATACTGGGATTTGAGATGCGCCCCTATCATTACCTTCATCTCCTTCAGAAGCATTAGCATCCTCGGCCAGAAGACATTCTTCCATTGAGATATTTTCATCATCATCATTGTCGTCGTCATGCATAACCCAAGTAGGATCATTTTTATCTCCCTCAGAAATGTTAGCAACTAGAGATGCATGAGCGGCAGACGTTGATGCAAGACGGGAGAATTTAAAGCAACTGACCTCACCGGTAAGGGTACATCCTCTGCTCCGACAATATCGACATACAACTCCAGAAAGTCTTTCCTTGACTGGTTGATAAATTCTTCCATTATCATCTTGACGTCTTCATCATCAACCACTTGCAAACTAATGTATTGATCAGATTGCCATAACCTTGTGGTGATCTGAGTGATACATTGGTTACCTTGAAAACTTAACTTCTGACGAATTCTCTGATGCAGTTCGTCAATGGTTGTGTTGCGTTGGATACGTGTCGGCCTTTTTTCACCTACAAACAAGACAGCTCGTCGGCCTTCCACCTTCCTAGCATTGTAATATAACACAACATGAACAGAATCAGAATGTGAACTCATTTTGAAATGGAAATCAAATAAAATAAAAAGACTAAATTTAAGATAATAATTATGTATATAAATGTAAAAATTGATGGTAGAGAAGAGATGTGAAGAGTGCATAAACTGATAAGGGATTATATAGAGTTTTTTGAACCATTCATGCCCTGAAAAGGCAGCATGGTTGCATGTGTCACGCCCAAATTGGGCAGCACATGACACGCCCTATTTAGGCATGACCCATGTGTATGTCACGCCTAAATGGGGCGTGACATGTGACGCCCAATTTGGGCGTGACATTGTGCAGTTCATTCGTAAATATTTTGAAAACAACGGTAAATTTGTAATTTTTTATTTAAATAGCAATATATTAATTTTTTGCCGTAAACAATTTGGACAGTTTGTCAGGCATGTACGACTTGACTTGCTTTTAGCCTAACTTGACTTGATTCATTTTAAAAGTAGTACATGCTTGAACTATTCAAAAAGCTTGTTTAAAAATCAAGACACATGCCTATTTTAACAAGTTTGGCCCAAGTTTCCAAGCCTGACTCCTATTTTTAGATAAATAATATTTTATCTTATTTTTTAAAAAATAGTGTTTTATTATTATTTTTAATAAATTAATATATTATTTTAATAAAATAATATTTTATGATTTATTAATTTTTTTAATTTTTTGTGATTTTCTCTCTTCTCACCTGGAAAATAAATATTTTCTTAACTCTAAGTTCTTGTGCTGTCGTTGCTCTTCTCTCATCCCTCATTCGCCACATTTCGTTACTCTTGTGCTCCTTTCTTAACTTTTCTTTCCTTTCAAACTATCCATCGCTTACCATCGACTCTCAATACTTTCACAACTGATACTAGTCCTCATTCTTTATACTTTTTGCTCTTTTTTATATCGAAAAATTAAAAATTCAGTCACTGGACTGTCCAGTGAGTGAATTTTAACTATGTTCTCCCGCGAGAACATAGTGCAAAAATATTACAACGGTGTTCTTCAGGTGTTCTCCCGGGAGAACATAGTTATAATTTTGCTATAACTGTGTTCTCGCGGGAGAACACAGTGCACTGGACCGATTCTTACATCCAGTCACTGTACACTCACTAAACCCTTTTTATATTATTGGCAAAATTGCTTATTTTCAAAATTTATATTAAAAAAATAACATATTATTTGACTTATTGATATTATATGCATATATCTTGTAAGAATTATACTTCCTTGCCAATGTTTTGTTTTTCATTTCTACCAATATAGTTAAATTGTTAATATTTTGAGTTATTATGTGCATAGAAAATGAATATATTCCACTAAGTTAAACATACAAAAAAAAAAGAATTATAACCTATATTTTACGAAATGTAACATGTTATTTTTTAAGACTTGGTAGGATTGATATGCCAAAGCTTGTATTTTTGAAAAACAAGTCACACCAAACTTATAATTTGGCTTGTATAAAGCTAATAAGTCAAACCAAGTTTGAAATAATTTACATAAATCTAGTGCATTTAGGTTAAAATCTGATTTGATCTAACTCATTTACACCCTTATCAACGGCTTTGTACCCTAATGACACTCTTTTCCATTGACCGTCAACTGTGATGTTTAAGATGAGAGGTTAGATTTCCTCACACTTCATTTTTCAATTTTTTATATTTACACTTTAATAATTGTCGTAACTTGCATGAAAAAAGATTAAGATACTTACTTAAAATGGAATTAATTTCACAGGAAAAAGAAAATTAAATCTTCATTTTGACAATTTTAGGGATTCATTTTTAGGGGCTTGGCGTGGTCTTGTGTCTTTATAAAAAATAGAATCACTCCTTAACCACGGGCAATCCTTGGGCGTTTGGTTGAGAAGAAATTTTTTGAATACTAGGGAAATATAATTACCAGGGAAATGGTTGGAAAGTGAGTTTGGTAGAAAAATGTAAAAAAAGTTGTTTGGTTGACCGAAATACTACCAGGGAAATTTATTTAAATTTGCAAAAACTATGTTTGGGAGAAACTTCGCACCTGTTTTTTTCACTTCTCCAGTTATCTCAAAATACCACATCTCAAGTGATATTCTGTAACAGTGAATTTCATCCAAAAATCAACACAAAAGTCATTTCCCCATCTATCCTATTTGCCTAGTATTTTTTTCAAAAACCTGAACCAAACGTGGTATTTTCCAATATCCACTTACACTTTCCCATCAATCCCAAAATAAACCTTCAACCAAACACTACCTTTTTTTTTTTTTTTTTGCCCCCATTATGCTAATAATATGGCATGCTGCACTTTTTGATTCGATTAAATGTTGCTGCATCTAGAATAAGCTTTTTTTTCCTTCTTCCAAATAAACTTATTTCTCATTCATTAATATATATTTCCTTATTCATTAACCTTACATTGGTTAGATGCATCCTACATTAACCTACAGCCCCATATCAAGTGGCCTACATAAGCCCTAAAGTATAATTTATGAATTTGAATTACTGGTCCAACGCAATTTAACTCCCAAGAGCACGCTGAAGGATGTAATTCACCATTGTTTAGTGTGTTGTAGCACTCGCAATAGGTATTCTCTTCTTTTAGAGCGCGCTCACAAAGAGAGAAATGTCACTAGCACGTTTTAGTGTGCTATAATGCGCTTAAATTGAGCCATTTTATGATTTCCTAACGTGCTTAAGCGCTCTACAACGTGTGTTGTAGCACGCTCTACAACACATTGTAGCACGTTTAACTAGAGAAATGTCTATAGCGCGCCCTATCACTCTTGACATGAAAATGAAAAGTTCTTTTTGAAGTATTGGACATCTCTTTGTGGACAGAGGCACACTCCAAGTGCCTAATAGACCATATTACTTGTTCCGGGTTCCTGGTTAGTCTTCCTCCAATACTCAACCCAGCGAGCCCGGATTAATTACTTAGCCGGGTAAGAGGCCCATGTATTAGTTCCATCTTAGGGCCCCACCATGATTTCAAACTGAGTTATCCATAACCACCCATGATCACCATAACCGCATGGCTTAGGATATATGTATATATATATATACATATATATATATATATATATATATATATATATAAAATTTTCTACTACCAACTTACTACCTATCTAATCACCATTGGATCAATAGTTTCTCTTTTTTAAAAACTTTTTAACATTCTTCTTTTTTGATTCAATGGTGATTAGATAGGTGTAAATTTGTAATTTGAAAATTTTGGTGTAAAATATCATACCTCATATATATATATATATATATATATATATATATATATATATATATATATAGTTACAGAGAGAGAATCTTGTAGCCATTGATCGTTTTGATTAATGAAGGGCTATAATTTTTTAATAATGTGTTTCAGTAAAATGTATATGATATAAAGATAAATAAAATTACAAAAACATCCTTCATTAATTCACCTAAAATTACATAAACACCCTTCATTAATCAAAACGACGTAGTTTTGGGGCTAAGAAAACTTATCTCTGCTTGATATATATATATATATATATATATATATATATATATATATATATATATATATATACACTGTGTGTGTGTGTGTGTGTGTGTGGAATCTCCCCTCTCTATATATATATGGAATGTTCCCTGTTGAAAGTAAGATATACACAATACCCATAAATGTTCGTCCAGAACATTACCAATATTTTCAATTGAACAAGCTTCAGTATATATATTACATCCATGAATCCACTAAACTTTGTATCAAACCATCAAATGCATTACAATGTTCATTTTAACCTCTATATAACCAAAAATCAAGATCTACAACATACTTGGCTTTGCTTTCAATTAGATACAATTATGACGATATATGCTTTCCATCAACTATATCACACCGACATACAATTCCAAAACAATGACCCTATCATGCTACAAATTCCAATTTACGCCAAGCCAAAAGGACAAAGGCTCTCATGCCCTAAACCGGCTTCTTCCCATGTGAAGTCCCAACTCCTTCACCTGGAGTACCTGAAACATATCCCCAAAAAGGGGTGAGATAATTATCTCAGTAAACTAAGAGTCCTTGGAGGATCGCTCCACCCTTAAGTTCACTTCTTGCATGAAGGTTTAGATGACATGGTATAAAAATAACATATATCCAGAGGCAAAATAACAATGATCTAGCTTGTGCATCCAATACACTAGGATCACTCTGCTGAGTTGTCTCTCAAAATGGTTTACTAGATTTTTTATATCTTTCCTTCTTTTTTTTTGGCTTGCTAATATCTCCCAAAATATATCAATAGTGACAGTGACACTGTAATTTATTTGAAGTTATGGGAAGACCAAGTTGTAGTCAGAGTTTGAACTAACAAGCCTATGACTTAACATCTAAAAAATTTTCCTTTTGGTTTAGTCAGTTGATTTTCTCTTTAGAGGACAGACTTAAAACGATAATGCTGAATTTAATTTTTGTCCATGTAGCAATGGTTTCAGTAGCAAGGAATCTAGATTATAAATGGTACTTGTTAAATAGATCAAATGGCATTTTAACGTTAAATACTGCATGCATGGAAACTAAGACCTCTTTTATTTATGCAGAAATTAAATGCTTCAAACTTTCCAATCCATTAGATGTAGCACAAGTAGACATCCTTTTTTTTCTTTTTTGGCTTGAGGACTTACATATTTAAGGATTTAAATTTGAAGCATACTCCGAATATATTGGACCTCTTGAGGTTGCGTCTTCATACAACAAACAGTGAAACAAATAGATTTCATAAAACACAAGAACTTAACCTACCAAAAAGTTTATTATATTAGACAAGTACAACTATACCTGATTAGGATCATCCATGGAAATGCTCAGACATAAACTTTTAAGACCATTCTGAAAACTCTCCACTATAATATGAAGTTCAGTTGGAACGTTTACATCTTCTTTTCATGCTGTCATACTCTCCTCCACAACTATGCTGGCTCATTTTCTAGCTTACCAAAGATCAGGGGAAATTCATCATCATGTTCAGAGAAACTGTGGTCTTTGGATATACTCTTTAAGGAATGATAAACCTGGTACATAGACCACCTATCCTTGGGGCGAGAAACCACACAATTAGATGCAATTTTCAGAAACTGCAGAATATCCTCATCATGTCCCCTTCCACATATGGCTCGATCAATGCAATCCTTGATTCGACCAGAACTTGAATGCATATTTACCCAATCCACTAAGGTACCCTTAAATTCTTCCTCATCATTGCTCACCTCAAGCGGTTTGCGCCCGGTGACCAACTCCAAAAGCAAAACCCCAAATCCATATACATCGCCTTTTAATGAAGGAACCAGGGTACTTGGATATTCAGGAGCTATATAACCAAGTTCCCCCAAATCCCCATTCACAAAACTACCATTAGAGTCCGATGTCATAAGCCTCGCGAGTCCAAAGTCCATCAACCGAGCATCAAATTCTTCATCAACAAGAATCACATTGGAACAAATGTTCTGCTGTATAATGGGAGGATGGCAGCCATGGTGCAGCCAGGCAAGACCCCTAGCCGCGCCCAAGCCTATCCTGAACCTCATCAGCCAATCCAACACACTGCCATTCTTATGCAACAAGGAATAGAGAGTCCCATTCGACATGTGTTTATAAACCAGCAGCTTCTCCTCTTCCACAACACAAAACCCCAGAAGGGGCGCCAAGTTCGGGTGCCTAACTTGGCCAAGCCGGTTCATCTCCATTCGAAACTGCTTCTCCCCAATCTGACAGGTGCTCAGCCGCTTCACCGCGAGTGTTGATCCATCAGGAAGATCAGCCTTATATGTAGTCCCCGTCCTTGTGGAGAAAAGAACATTCTTAGCATTGAAATTGTTTGTTGCAGCCATCAAATCCCCCAACTTAACCTTCACAATAGGTTTCTGAAAAAGATTAACCTGAACAAGCTTATGACCCCTCAATCTAACAGCCCAATCATCAACACCCCCAACCCCATACCCTCCTTTCTCCTTCCTCCCACTCAACCTCAAATGAAACCACCACCACAACCCAAAAGCAAGCAACAATGAAGCAGCAGCACCAAACACCCCAGCAGCAATAATAATAGCAAGATTCTTCTTACTCAAACCACCACACTTGGATCCAAGAGGAGGCCCACACAACCCACTATTCCCATCAAAGTCCTCCTTATCAAACTTACTAAAAAATGAAGGAATAGCCCCACTAAGTTCATTGTTAGCCACAGAAAACTTCTTAAGCCTAATCAAACTCTCAAATTCAAAAGGAATAGGACCAGAAAGATGATTATCTGAAAGCACCAACTCATTCAAATAAGAACAATTCTTAAGGGTAATTGGAATAGGACCAGAAAGATCATTATCGGACAAATCAAGTGACACCAAAAACGGCATCCAATCACAGATCTCACTGGGTATCTCAGAAGTGATTGAGTTTGACCCAAGATTCAAATTTTGCAAGTTCTTACCACAGTACTCCAACGACTTGGGGATCTGACCCGAGAGATTCATCTGTTGGAGATTCAGACCCAAGACCCGGTTCTCCCTCTCGTTCCAGCAAGTCACGCCGGTGAAGGAGCAGATGAAACCCACGGTGTTGTTGTTGAACTGCCACGTGGCAAGGTGATTCAGAGGGTCCTTGAGGTTGTCCTTGATGCCCCTCAGACATCTCACGTCGTTTTCGACCTGCGATGAAGCGGAGAACAACACCCAGAAACACGTCAGCAGCAACAAGCTGCTCCTGCGATCCATTGAGCTGAAACAATCTTGGTAGTACGATGATAAAGCTTCGATTTTTAAGGTGGGGGTTTTTTGTTGGCTAACCACGTTATGAAGGTTTCATTTTTGGTCTTTATTTTTTTTAAAAGAAAAGAAAATTCTTGTTCTTTGATTTTGCATTTGAATACAGTGTAGTATTTGTTTGATTTGTTGATTGATAAAAGCTCCTTTGACTGTAGTTGTTGATTAGGTGAGGATGTCTGACTGCGGTGCTTTTGGTAGTTGGACAATCGGCACAATCCACTCTTTTTAAACTGTTTTTTTTCCTATTATTATATATTTTTTATAGATAGGATATTGTAACAACTAATTAGTATTATTACCAATCAATTTCATCATTAGATGATTATGTTGATCCAATAATTATATTTATTTTCATCTTTGTATGATTATGATTTCTCATATTTAATATTAAATATGAAAAATCATAATCATATAAAAGTGAAAATAAATATAAAGTATTAAATATTGGGAATCATAACCATACAAATATGAAAGTAAATATAATCAAACCGTGCATCTCACGCCCTCGATTTATTTTCTCTGCTAGGGTTTCCTTTTCATCTCTGTTTCTTTTATGGGGGAGACCAGACCAGCTTTCAAAGAAGAGGAAGACAATCTCACCAGGAGCACGAAGAAACCTAAAGGGCTTGTTATACAAGATGAAGTCATGGATGACCACATGCAATTGGGGGACCAGGGTTCACCGAAGGAGAAAGAAATCCTGAATGGAGACTTGGAGCTTAACTCGGAATTCCTCTGCCAACTAGAGATTATCGAGACCGAAGGGGAGGTTAGGAAGGTTATCTCCTACAAAGAATCCCTCTTGAACAGTAACCTGAATGGAGGAGGGGTATACGTAGAGTGATGAAGAAGATTAGCTCACCCATCATAAGAAAGAGAATGCCTTTGAGGAAGCCATAGAAGGAAGATCCGAGAATTTCAAAGAGGACCCTCTGTGTCCCATTTACCAGATTCCAATCGAAGAGCACAAGGAGGACTGCAAGGAATGGCAGATTGCTTTGATTTTCAAACTTTTGGGGAAAAGAATAGGCATGCGGTTCCTTATTAATCGGCTACTGAAGATGTGGAGTCTCAGATGAGCTTATGAATTCATAGACCTGGAGAATGATTTTTACATGGTAAGACTTTGGGATGAGCAAGACTACAAGCATGTGCTGGAGGAAGGTCCGTGGATTGTAGCGGACCACTATGTCACTGTGCAGAAATGGCGCCCCATGTTCAACCCTTATGATGACAGCGTTAGGAGACTAGCGCTGTGGATACGCATTCCAGGTTTGCCTCTTGAACTCTATAAATCGAAACACCTAAAGAATATAGGTAATATTTTTGGTAGAACTATCAACATTGATAGAAACTCCATCAGAAAAGGAGACTCAAGGATAACACAATATACTGAGAGAGCTAAATTTGCAAGAGTGTGTGTGGAGGTTGATTTAAAGAAAGGGCTGCTAGCTAAATTTAGGTATGCAGACAGAATTTTCCCTGTGGCCTATGAGGGATTACATCTCATTTGTTTTAACTGTGGAGAATACGACCATAAACAAGACCACTGTCCTAGGAATATAGCAAAGAACCAAAACCCAGAGGCCACCAATCTGGCTTTCCTGAAGCCTCAAGAGAAAGAGAGCCCAGAAAAGAACGTGAAATTTTCTGAAACCCAAGACAGAGGCAACTGGATGCTCGTTCAGAGAAATAATAGAGTCAAAAAAACCCAGAGAGATCTTGAACCCAAACCATAGAGCTGTGTCTAACTCCTTAGAGCCGAAAGGAGATAATCAGCCTATGGACAATACTAGGGTAGGGGGCTCTCGTTTCGAAGTGATTAGTGTGGAAGATTCAGGGTTAGAAAAAAAAGAAGATGAGTCAACTATGACTAAGGGGAAGGAAAAGGAAGAAGTTCAACACATATCCAAAGCTAGCAAGACCCCTGCATCCCCTGACCAAGGGAGAAAAGGGACTGTGAATACCACGGCCAGATCGAAAGCCAAGCCTAACAAACAAGGAAAAAAGAGTGTCCCTTCTAACTAGCCTATACTAAAGAACTACCAAAGATATCCCCACAGAAGACCACCACACTTGATACTGCCTTTTATTCTGTCTGAGAACCCAATACCCAAACAGAACCTGATAATGTTGCTACAACTTCAGTGGCCAGAAAGGAGAGGCAATATGCAATTCACACTGAGGTGACACCAAAAACCCAATTGCAAGAAAAGATGAAGCCACCTGACAGTCTTGAATTATTGAGAGACCTCCAACACTCAATGGGTAATAGAATTCCCTTGGATGATATCATTAACCTTGATGGAGTTGTCCAAGATCTCTCTAACAGGCCTTGAGTGCCTCGGCTCTGTTCCTCTTCTTCCAAATAAATTTTTAATGTTAGTCTGCACCTGGAACTGTAGAGGAGTAGGGAAGAAAGGGTTCCCTGCACTCCTAAAAGATTTTGTTGTCTCTGACAGAATTCAACTTCTGGTTTTAATTGAGACTAGAATAAGAGGAGATAAGGCTGGGAGAATTTATAAAAAGATTGGCTTTGACAGCAAATTCATCCAGGATCCCATTGGGTTTTCTGGAGGCATCTGTTTACTTTGGAATAAAAGTGAATTGGAAGTTAGCATCATTGAGGCCAAGCACCAGTTCATCCACATGAAGCTTATGTGGAAAGATTCAAAGAAAGAGGAGTCTTTTACGGCTATCTATGGCAGCCCTAGAAGAATAGAAAGGCTGAGCCTCTGGGAAGACCTCAGCAGAATTAAAAGCTCTATTTCTGGGCCGTGGCTCCTGATGGGAGATTTTAATGCCTACCTCAACCAGTTGGAGAAAAAAGGAGGCGGTGATGCTGCTTGGAATTCCATGCAATAATTTCAAGACTGCTTAGAAGAGTGTTGTTTGGCTGACTTGGCTTTTGTGGTCCTTCTTTCACTTGGAAAATAGGTGCCCTGCATGAAATAATAGACAGAGCTATTGCAAATGAGGAGTGGCTAACACAATTCTAAGACAGATTAGTCACACATCATCTTTTCAATGGTTCTGATCATAAACTAATAATCCTCGGGAATCAACCTGAGAGGAGGGGTGGTAATGGAGACAAGCAGTTTAAGTTCCTTGAAGCTTGGATGACTCATGAAGACTTTGAGCAGATTGTGAAAATTAGTTGGGATAGGAATGATGATTGGGTGGATGCAAAATCTATTTTTCAAGAAAAGGCATTAGATTGGCACTACACTACTTTCACTGACCATCTCAAGCAAAAAAGGAAGATCCAAGCTATACTGAAGGGCATTGAGGAAGAGTTAGAGAGAAGACCAGATAATACCCTTAAAAGACTCCACAAAGAGCTTTGGCAGCAGCTTAACTCCATTTACATCATGGAAGAGCTTACTTGGTTTCAGAGGGCTAGAAGCAACTGGCTTATTTTTTGGGACAAAAACCCTAAATTCTTCCACATCTCCACTGTTATCAGAAGAAGAAGAAATAAGATTAATGTCTCAAAGATAACCAAGGTATGTGGATTGATGATTTTTTCTCCCTTCAAACCTTGGCTGTCAACTTCTTCCAGAACCTATACTCTGAAGATACTCCTACCAAGCCTGAATTTATCATCAGATGAGCCTTCCCCAGAATTGATAAGAAATCCTTGACACTTTTGAGCAGAATTCCCACTGATGAAGAGACCAAAAAACATCATTTCTAGTATGAATCCCCATAAAGCTCCGGGAGCTGATGGCCTTCATGCCATTTTCTTCCAGGCTCATTGGAATACATTTAAGAAATCTATTTGCTCTCTTATTAGAGACATTTTCTCGGATCCCTCCAAAATAGCCAGTATTAATCAGACTCTTATTTTCCTTATCCCCAAGAATCCAGAAGTCATCTCTAAATTCAGACCCATTAGCTTGTGTAATGTGATCTACAAGCTTGTAACAAAGACAATCTCAAACAGGCTGAAAGGTTTAATGCCATCTCTTGTCATGCCCAACCAATGCAGCTTTGTGAAAGGTAGACTAAGCAGTGACAACATCATAATAGCCCAGGAAATGATTCATTCCATGCGGGGAAAGAAAGGTAAGAAAGGCTGGATGGTGATAAAAGTAGACCTGGAGAAAGCCTATGACAGAATTGGATGGGATTTTCTTCAAGACACACTCCTTGATTTAAAGCTGCCAGAGGAACTAATACACCTTATTATGCTTTGTGTCTCTTCCAGTACTATGAATATCTTATGGAACGGGAAAAAACTACAGAGTTCAAACCATCAAGAGGTTTAAGGCAGGTGACCCTCTATCACCCTACCTTTTTGTGTTATGTATGGAAAGGCTAGCCCAACTGATCCTTGAAGCAACAGCTCAGAAATTTTGGAAACCTGTCTCTCTCAACAGGAATGGCCCCCCCATTTCACACCTGTTCTTTGCTGATGACCTCCTTCTCTGTTGTGAGGCATCACTAAATCAGGCAATGGTGGTCAACCAAGTCCTAAATCACTTATGTGAAGCCTCTGGCCAGAAGGTAAACAAGTGTAAAACAAAAGTCTTCTTCTCCAAGAACTTGAACCACAATAGAGTGATGGAGATCAGCCAGGAGCTTGGTTTTAACTTCACCTCTGATTTGGGTAAGTATCTTGGCATTCCTATCCACCACAAAAGAATTAGGAAAAATTATTTTAGTTTCATTTTGGATAGAGCTAACAAACGGATAAATGCCTGGAACCAGTCATCCCTAACTATGGCTGGTCGGGTAACATTAGCTAAGGCAGTGGTGGTTGCACTTCCAACCTATACAATGCAAACCTCTTACCTTCCGGTTGGTACTTGTGATGACCTGGAGAAAAAAAATCAGAGGTTTCATTTGGGGCTCTAGCTAGGGATCTAGGAAGATTCATGCTCTCCCATGGAACTCAATTTGCAAGCCCAAAACAGAAGGTGGGCTAGGATTCAGGTCCATGAGGAAGTTGAACCAGGCCTATGTAATGAATATTGGCCATGTCATCATCACTAACCCAGATGCTCTATGGGCTAGAGTGCTTAAGAGGAAGTACAAAGTTGAGAACAAGATAATCCCCTCCCTAAAACAGATCCAAAACTCCTCTAATTTATGGAAAGGAATCTCTGAAGTCTGGCCAATGGTGGCAAATAACACCAAAATCATGATAGAGGATGGCCAGAGTACTCTTTTTTGGTTAGACAATTGGGTGTCCAGTTTCTCCCCACTCATTAATCATTCTATAGAACCCCTATCCCCTAAATGCTGGAGAGGAAAGTTGGAGAGATGGGCAGTGGAAACAATCTTTGGGCTTGGCAAAAGTTTGAACATATAATCAGCCCTGATGCATCTAGAGCAATAGCTGGGATCCTCCCCCCTCTTACCTGAATGGTTTGGATAAGGCTATTTGGGAAAAGTCTAGTGATGGTTCGGTTACAATCAGCTCTGCTTACTCGAACCTAGCTGAACCCTATTCCCATGCTCTTCAATTCAACTAGAACATTGTCTGGCATTGGGATGGCCCTTAAAGAATTAGAAATCTTTTTTGGCTCCTCATGGGGGATAACTTGTTAACGAACTGCCGTAAATTCAATAGACACATGGCCGAATCTAACCAGTGCCCCCGATGCCTTGGCCATGTTGAAGATACAATCCATATGATAAGAGACTGCCATTGGAGCAAAGGAATATGGCAGAAACTTATCAAACCCAATTCATGGGTTGCCTTCTCTTATTCCACCTTCCCAACTGGCTCCACCAAAACTCGGGACATAATCCTAAGTACCATGGCAACTCGGACTAGCCTCAACTCTTTGGTATAACTTGCTGGATGATATAGAATGAAAAAAATAGCTTCATCTTCTCCAATAAAAGCCTCTCAGAAGAAGGTGTGGTCAGGAGTGCCAAGACCTTCCTTCGAAATCATGTAGAAGCGAAGCAAAACTTGCAGAAAGCTGGTCTCCAACAGAACAACAAATCTGAAATTCAAGTTAAATGGCTGCAACCTGCTCCCGAGTGGATTAAGCTGAATGTGGATGGGTCCATCACAAAGAATGGAAGCGTCACAAGGTGTGGAGGCGTCTTCAGGGATGAGGAAAGAAAATGGCAGCTTGGTTTTTCTAGAAACCTTGGTTCGGGTAATTCAGTCAAGGCTGAATTACGGGGTATCCTGGCTGGGCTTTTATTAGCTTGGGACCAGGGGTTTAGGAAAATACACCTTGAAAGTGATTCAAAAATTGCTCTGGACTTCATTCATAAAGGTGTCCATCCCAATCACCCCCTTTCCAACCTGATCATTAAGATCCAAGAACTTATGAAGAAGAGCTGGGAATTTAAAGTCACTCACACCTATAGAGAGGGGAACAATGTTGCTGATTGGCTTGCCTCCCAAGCTCAATTATATGGATGAGAAACCAAAGTTTTCAGGGAGATTCCTAATGGCTGTAGGGATAAACTGTGTAGTGACTTTAGGGGCACTGTTAGCCCCAGATTTGTGAATCTGTAGGTTTTTTGTTTTTATTTCCTTTGTATCCAAAAATAAAAATAAATATAATCATTGGATCAACGTAATTGATCTAACGATAAAATTAATTGATAATAATATTAATAGCAACATTAATTGATTGCTACAATATCCTTCCCCTATTTTTTGATGATGGTCAAGTTGGGTCTTCGCGATATTTAAAAATGTATTTGATAGAATTGTTTTTATTGTCAACTGAATTATGGGCTAAGTTATTCTATCCTTGAGTTTCACATATCAATGGCTTCTTCTTGCATGTTTATAAAACAGAATCACTCCTTCTTAACCACTGGCAAATCGGCGATACCTTTAGTTTTTTTATTTTATTTTTCCCCATTACACTAATAATATGGCATGCTGCATTTTTTGATCCGATTAAATGTTGTTTGGTTTGTGTCTGGTAGTGTGAAAGTTGAAGATGCCATCTCTTTTGTAAACTCTTAGGTGGCGTACCAAACAACTTTTTTCAAACTTTCCTACTAAAATCACTTTCCAATGATATTCCTAGTAATTTTATTTCTCCGGTGAAATTTTTTTCTCTCGAACCAAATATCCAGTTAACTAAGTAACCACATGTAGGGAATTCAGTATTTAAATATCCAATGCAATAAACCTATCCACCATGCATCCTGTGCCACACTTCTTACTTTCTTATTGAAAAGGTAAAAAGAAACAAAAAATCGAATTTTGTTTTAGTAATAAGAAATTCTTTTTAATTTTGGCTAAACAGAAACTAAAAAATTATTTTACAGGAAGAAAAAAACATTTATGAGGAGGCATATCAAGAAACTATAATCCAAGATCAACCGAATTAGCAAGTAAATCCACTTCTCGGAAATATTTTTAGGGTTGCTCTGGTACTATGAGCATCATATACATCATTTATTAAAAAAAATAACCCACCTAACATCATTTTTTTATTAATATTACATGAATATCAATTTTACTGCTTTAGGTAAATGATTATCAACTAGCAATTACATGAATTAATTGGTAAGGGATTCTCTCAATTTAACTAGTTGCATCGAATTCAAGTAATTGAAAATAAAATTATGTTAAAATTTGTTATAAAACTTTTTGTTACCCGGACAATCTCACTGGATTCGAATTGAATTAGTCGAATAATAATAAAAATATGCTTCACTTCTCGATTTCCTCATGCAAATTATAAGATATCCTAATCTCTAAATTTTCGATCCTCAACTCATGAATAGTTTGGACAGGCTCATAGTACAAATGGGAGACCGAATCACCTAAACTTATATTATGGTAAGTGGTAACTGGCAGTTGATATCATTTCCAACTATGTTGCACCGACACCGACATCAACATCGACACAAGATATGAGACACTGGACACAACACGATACTCTAATACGTTCTAATACGTTAATTTTAAAATATATTAAATTTCGACATGTTATGACTAGGGGTGTAAATGGCCTGGGCTAGGCCGGGCTTGGCCTTCCTGGCCTAAGCCTACGTAAAAAAAATTCAGCCTATCTGACCTACTGGTCTATTAAAGACTTTATTTGTAGGCCAAACCCGACCTATTTTTAAAAAATAAGAAAGCCTGACATGGCCTACAGGCCTTGTAGGCCTCCCACCGTAGATACTAAGCAAAGAAAATAATTGTATAGAGTAAAAAAAGTTTCATTCATGCCAATGGCTTTAGTGAGTGAGCCCAAAGACCAATTAACCCATGAAGCTTAGGGTTAATGTTGTTTAAAGTGTTGGTGCAAGATTTGTTTTTTTCTAAGTTTTACATTGTTTGTTTGCTATTGTCCTTTGTAATTGTAGCTTAACCTAAGGTTGGCCCCTTTTATATTCTACTAATTTGAAATATTTTGATCAGTCGAGTTTGAATAAAACTTATCAGAATTCTTCAACTCATCAAAATATTTTTTATTTAAATTTAACCAAAGATTGGGTAGGGGTATATAAGGACCTTTTTCTCCACTTGTGCCTCTTAGTCAGAAACACAAAGAGGCAATGTTCATGATCTGAACGGTTGCCCACACAACTCCCTAATCCCCTTGAGTCATAGCCAGGAAGATCAACCGTAGAGCGGATTTTGCAACTATTCGTGGTGCGTTGCTGCAGATCGTGAGGCTAGAGAAGGAGATCTGGACGTGAGGAATTGTCACGCTCGCTTCTTCACCCCAGGTAATCAAAGCGGTGTTCTTCATTCCTCATCGCATCGGTACGATTCGCTTCCGCGTTTCTGATGATTTAACCTTCAATTGGTATCAGAGCCGGATTGTGATGGGGATTTAGATCAGCTTTGATTTATTGATTTATTTTTGTGATTTTCAAAATATGGCACCTTTAATCTGTATTTGTTATTGATATTCATGTTTTTATTCTGTATAGTTCATTTTCATAAAAGCTTAGATTTTAATCGGTAAAAATGCTTTAATCCATGGTTAGGGTCTCTCGTGTATTTCTCGATTTGTAACAAGGAGGCTAATCCCATATGATTAGGTTTCCTCCTTGCTGTTTTTTTTAATTTTTCGGAATTTTTGTGTATTTTTCAATATTTTGTAAAAATTCAAGATCGAGAAACCGCGAGGAAGATGCGCAGTCAGCACTGTCGGAGACTTTTCGAGGACTTGCCGATCTCAGAATGGGGCGATCTATATATGGTTGGAAAGAGGACGGAAAGACGAACGCAGCGGTGGGTGGATCGCCGCCATCGGAGCCTCCACGCTCCTCCACGCGCCGCCACAAGCGTCTGAGAGTGGCCGCCACTCTCCGGCAAAGAATTGGAGAGTGAAGGAGCGTCCGGCCACCTTTTTGGGCGGTTCCGGTGGCGGTGCACTCGTATCTATGTGGCGGTCCTTCCCCTGGAGTTTGGTCCTGAATTGACTTCGGGTGACGGCGCGGCAGACCTGACGGCTAGGGTTCCTCTTTCGCGTCCTAGGGTTTCTCGCCAAAGGATTGGGTCTTTGGGCTTTTGGGCCCATGGAAACCCTAAAGTGGCTTGAGACAGATACTATGGGTTATGCGAAAGTCGAATTCCAAAGTTGTAATATTTTTATTTTTTTTTATTTTTTTTTAAAATAGGAAAGCCATGGATTAAAGTAATTAGAATTTATTATTTAATGCTTTTATTGAATGGTATGAATTATATGTGCGATTAACATGATATCTGGGATGACATGTCATATAGGATAGGAAGGTGCCATATTGTTGCATGATCACATGTCATACGTGCATATTTACTATTATGTCATTACCGACTAGCATGATAGTTTATGCGCGTAGTTTTTGATTTTAAATATTCCGGTAAAATAAAATTATGATTATCATGATTTTGGAAACAAAATCTAGATTAATGGTTATATTAATTTTGAAAATTAATTTAATTATTATGATTTTGGTAAAATCTAGAATAATCAAATTGATTATTTTTGGAGTTTAAAATCAAGACAAATAAGTAAGAAAATTTCCTAAGAGAATTCTTTTATTTTGCGAGTAATTTGTGGGTTTTCTGAAATGGTCATGGAATAACACACGCTGCATACAACATTCATGTATCATGATTGTTTGGAGCACATGCTGACGTAAAGTGACCGGATTTCAGGACCTTAATGATTTCAAAATTCAGATAAGCTAAGTGATGCACGTTCATCGGCGCTCTTGCTTACATAGTTTTTGAAATCAAACAAAGGATACTCTCAATTAAATAATTCTTGGAAATTGCAAAATAATGCTTGTGTTGAATGGAAGGAGATTTAAATTAAGAAATTAATTTAACCTTCAAGCGCAATATAGGACCATTAATAAAATAATCATGTGAAGCCCCATCGGATAAGCATGATTGGATTTTATTAGATTGGACCTAAATAATTATGGGAGGAGATTTAAATTAAGAAATTAATTTAACCTCCAGGCGCATTGTGGACCTATTAATAAAATAATCATGTGAGGCCCCAACGGATAAGCATGATTGGATTTTATTAATGGGAGGAGATTTAAATTAAGAAATTAATTTAACCTCCAGGCGCATTGTGGACCTATCAATAAAATAATCATGTGAGGCCCCAACGGATAAGCATGATTGGATTTTATTGGGTCTTAATAATTTCAAAATTTTAATAAAGTATTGTACGGCCCATCGTCGATAATACTAAGTTATTAAAGATAATTTTGAAATTAAAAAATGAATTCGACAGGGATTATGAAAATTCTCAAACAAAAATGTTGAATGGGTGAAGGTTTTAAAAATTAATTAATTTTAAAACCTGCGGGCTCCATTTGTGGGTTTATTAGTGAAATGGTTATCGCTGAAGCCCCATCGGATAAGGATAATCAGATTTCACTAGATTAAATCTTAATAATTTCAAAATTTTAGTGAAGTATTGTACGGCCCATCGTCGGCAATGCTTAGACACTAAGGATAATTTTGAAATTAAACAATGGTTAATTACATTCAACTTTGGTAAAATTGTTAACCCTCCCATCGAGGCTCTGGCAATGGCACTGAAGGCCCAAATAACAATTTTGGTTTTTACAAGTGACTTGCCCATCGTAAGCCTTGTAAAGATAAACTGAAGGATTGTTAACAATAAACAAGAGTAGTTATGAGAATCTACTTGCGCATCATTTGTTTATTGCATTATTTGTTTGTAATTGTGTGCTTCATATGTTTTTCAGAAAATATCTTAGAAATGATTTTGAGTCAAAAACCTCTAGATGGTACCAACTATGAATAAGTGAAAAGCAAATTTTTGATATTGTTCTAAAACATGGAAGCTAAAATTTGTCCTGACAATGCGAGGGCCATAGCAACCTGTAGAGGATGCGTCTAAGGAAACTAAGATGCATTTCTCAGATTGGGAAAGGGCAGATATGGTAGTCCCTGCTATATTATTGTCATTTTTCCAAATACTTGCAGAAGCAAGTGTACATGATTAAGAGTGGAGTAGAAATGCTTCAGACTCTTAATGACATGTTTGCTGCGTCTAGCAGCTCTGCTAGACAGAATGCAGTCGATGCAGGTTTTGCTAAGAGTCTTGTTAAATCCAAAGGGAAACCCAAGGGTGGTAACAAGAACAAAACAACTTGGTTATCAGTTGTCAAACCAGTTGCTATGCAGAAGCCGCAAGGCAAGTTCTTCAAGTGCAGACTGAAGGGACACTGAAAGAAAAATTGCCCAGAGGTGATGAAAAGAACCAGACATGGGCATATCAAGGCCTGATCAGTGACTGAATTATTGATTCAGGAATCACTGATTATGTTTGTTACTCTTTGCAGTAGTTCAAACATGGCATACCTGTCAGCAATGGACATAGATATTTTAAGCTTAAAAATGGGAACTTGTGTCTGCATTTGCAGTAGGACAAGTTATTTATAAGACTATGGTTTTAGGTGACTGTTTATTTGTTCCAGATTTAAAGAGGAATTTAATTATTGTTAGTTGTTTTGATTAAAACATGGGTTGACAATGCAATTGATTCCTCAGTTACATTTCGAAGTTCATATTCGTCTTGTTTGTTCTGGTACATTATTTAAATAGTCTTTATTACCTTTGTCCTATACCCCCCTGAATTTTTTGTGTTGACTGGAAAGGATGATGAACAAGGATTTTCACCAAAGAAGTAAAAGTTTCAAATGAAACATATCTTTGGCTTTTGTGATTGAGTCACATTATCTCAAGTAGGAAACATGTTTTAGTTAAAAGAGAGACTGAAAGTTCAAGAATCTTTTAACTAATAGTTACATGTTAGTCCTATTTGGAAGGTAAAATGACCAAGCAATCCTACAAGGGCCAAAAAGGTTTGCGCAACTATTCAACTGGAACTGGTTCATACTAATGTATGTGGACCAATTAGCGTTCAGACCAGAAGAGGTGATGAGTACTTCATTATATGAATGTTTGCTCTGGATTTGGACAGATGAACCTAGTGCGCCATAAGTCTAAAGCTTTTGGAAAATTTCAAGAGTTTTAAGTTTGAGGCAGAAAAGCATTTAGGAGTTCAAATCAAAACACTTTAGTCTACTAAAGTGTTTGGCTACCTGTCTGGTAAGTTCAGGTCTTACCTGATTTAAGAGGGGATAGTTTTCTTAACTGTCAACTCTAGGAATGCGTTAGTTGAATGATGTTGCGGTATGCAAAATTCAAACATTTCTAGATTTGGTGCAAATCATGTTCAGTTATTCATCTTTGCCAATGTTGTTCAAGGGAGATGCCTAGGAGAAGGAAATGTACCTTCTTAACTTGGTTCCGTCAAAGTTTGTTGTAATGACACTTAAAGAATTATGGAAAGGGTGCAAGCCCAGATCAAACCATATTCGGATTTAGGGTGCTACGGCACACGTCCTACAACAAAAGTCAAATAAGATGGAATCTTGTATGGAAGAGTGCATATCTTTTGGCTACCCTAAGAGAACAAGGGATGATTTCTTATTTAGTCTTAAGGACAAGATAATCTAAGTGAGCACTCACATGATTTTCTTAAAGGAGGACTAGATGAGAAATTATAAGCTCTTAAGTTAGGTTATTCTTGATGAGATTTATCTCAGATCAAGAATTTCCATAATCTCTAGAAGCTTCATCCACTGTTCCCTTGATTGTTCAAGAGGGGATAGATATATCTCTAGGTGAACAAACAAGAGAACCGTAATTGGAAATTCAACATGATAATATATAAGTGAAACTAGTAGAAATATTAGTATCACATGTAAAGGAATAATATCAAGGATAAGCGGATCCTCAAGAAATTGAAGATCCACCATTTGACCCACTCGTTGTTTTACCTATAAATACACAAAGTCTAGTGCAGTACATTCGTAGTGGGAGAGAACCTTGTTAACTCTCAAGTTGTCTCTTGTTGAGTGTCATTGATCCTACTAGTTACGATAATGCACTAGAAGATGTTGTTGATCAAGTGTTGCTCAAGCTATGAACAATGAGATGAAATACTTGTATTTCAACTCCGTTCGGTCCCTAGTAAAGGCACCAAAAGGGGTAAAACCCACAAGGTGCATGTGGACATAAATGGCAAAGAGAGGATGGACAGGAAGGTGAAAACCTTCAAAGCTAGCTTGGAGGCAATTTATGCTAGACGCCATGCTCGAGTCTATCCAGATTCTCTTAGTTGCTATAAGTCTCAATTATGAGATTTCATTTTGGGCGTTGGATGTCAGGATATCTACATACAACAACCAAAAAGGTATATAGCAAATGGGCAGGAACACACGGTATGCAAGTTGTGAAAGTCTATTTCATAGACTTAAGCAAGCATCCAGGTCTTGGAACATCATTTTTGATCAGGTTATCAAAATTTTGATTTTGAGAGAAACTTGATGAATGATGTGTATTTGTATGTAAAGGATCCAACGGAAGACAGTAGATTTTCTGGTACTTTATGTAGATGATATGCTCCTTATTGGAAACAACGTGGAGGTAATATCAAGCATAAAGAGTTGGCTAAGTTAGTGTTTTGGTATGAAAGTACTGGGGAAGCCAATTATATTCTTGGTATAAAACTTTTATGAGACCGGAAGAATAAGTTTTTGGCATCACCTCGGGCTACTTACATTGACAAAACTCTTGCCAAAATTCAACATGAGAATTCTAAGAGAAGAATGATAATTCTCAGATGTGGAATTCATGTTCTTAAGGAGTAACCAAAGACTTCTGAGAAGGAAGAATGCATGAGCAGGATATCTTATGCTTTGGCAAAGGTAGTCTCATGCATATCATGTTGGGCGTTAAACCAGACATCTGTCACGCAGTGGGAGTAGTGAGATGGTACCATTCTGGATATAGAGGAACACTAGATTATTGTTAAGCATGTACTCAAGTATCTTTGGAGAATGAGAGATTATGTGCTAGTATATTCTAGTGGGAGTCTTGAAAAGCTGAGTTTTCACAGATTCAGTTATTTCAAGTGGATATTGACTCAAGAAATCAACCTTGAGCTATGAGTTTTTCACTAAACTCAGATAGCATTAGAGGTGGATCTTGTAGACCCAGTTACTAAGAGTTTGACTGAACTTGTGTTCAAGAGGCATGTTACTTTTTTGGGTCTTAGGAGGATCCCAGACTTGCATTAAGCAAGTGGGAGATATTGGTTTCATTGTGCTCTTGGAGTAAGACAATGAAACAATAAAATCATTTTCTGAATTTTACAAATAAGGTATTATTTATTTTGCACACTATTTACAAACATTAAGGTCCGGATCAAATTGTGGAGTATATGATCATATGGATACGTTCATGGAGGACATGATCATAGGTTCTCACAATTGATGAACAGATTCACAGCTGTTAAATAAAGCTGGGCACTTTATTTAGGCTGCAATATTTTATGAAATGGTTTTGTCCGAATCATTGTAAAATATTGGTGTGAATTAACATTCACATTGAAAGGATCAAGGTGAGATTTGATTAAGGTTGTTTTTCTGTCATAAGGTATCAAATCTCCAGTTAACTATAGTTATGTAATTGCTCTTAATCCTGAGTTTATTATAAATAGGTAGTCAAATAGTTTTCATTCTTTGATTTACCAACGGGTGAGGTTCGATCTATTGACGGCCAATAACTCGGTATTTTGGGAGTGAGATTATTTGATTATCGGTATTTATGAGATAAACAACATGGAATTTGTAGGATATGTCCCCTTGATATGTTTCGGTACTTGGATATTAAAGACACTGGCCAGTGCATGTAATCCATTAGAGAAACTATCATAGTCAAGGGAATAAATAATTGATTGAGTTACAGAAAACTTGTCAATCAATTATAGACATTCTACAAAGGGGCGATGCATATTCATGTTATAAATGTCATTAATCTTGGAGTTCACGTTCGGGCTTTTAGTGGAGTAGCGCCGAATTAGATAATCCTTCAAAGATTATCAGGAGCCTTGATAAGTGACAAATGGTAGATCCCCAGGCTAGCTTGAGACAAGGGATGGGTTGTATAATCAGATGATGATGGCTTATGGGCTACATAGTCTTGGGTTTATGAACTCAAGTTTGTGTCCAAAAGAGCAAGTGGGAGATTGTTGGGTATGCTCTTTGTTCACTAAGCCCAATGGCTTTAGTAAGTGAGCCCAAAGACCAATTAACCCATGAAGCTTAAGGTTAATGGGATTAGGCAGGGTATATAAGGATATTCTTCTCCACTTGTGCCTCCTAGGGTTTCAGAAATCAGAAACACAAAGAGGCAATGTTCATCATCTGAACGGTTGCCCATACGACTCCCTAATCCCCTTGAGTCATAGCCTGGAAGATCAACCATAGAGCGGATTTTGCGACCGTTCGTGGTGCGTTGCTGCAGATCGTGAGGCTAGAGAAGGAGATCTGAACGTGAGGAATTGTCACGCTCGCTTCTTCATCCCAGGTAATCAAAGCGGTGTTCTGTACGATTTTAAGCTTGATAGTACGTGCACAATAGTGCTATGAACGTACTCTTGGCGTTATATACGCATCTTGACTAGTTATCTTGGCAGCATATGTTTACATTAATTATTTCTGTATCTAGCAAATGCTTTTGCATTCTGGTTTTGTCATCACTCTACTGGGATATTTTTCTCACCCCTTTGGGGCTGCTATTTTGATAAAATGGCAGGAGGACGGAAGAGCATATGAAGACTTGATTTTAAGGACATTAGCCATGCGTGTTGTTGTATGTGTTGTTGGTTGGACCTTTGATGTTACTGATTTATTTGTTTGGATGACTGTACTACGTTAAGGAGTTGATTTATTGTTGGATTTTAGACTCTGATGACTCTTTAGTAAATTGGGAAAATTCTGGAAATGTTTTGGTAAAATTAAAATTCTGAACTGCTAATTGAAGGGCTGTGTTTATGTTGAAAACTGATTTTTGGGAGCAACTTGAACGTTGTCGTTCTGGGGCTACGGACCTTCAAATGAGGCATAATTTATATGCACGCGAAGCCCCAGAAATATGCTTTAAGATTATGCAGGATTTATGTTCAAACGATATCTCTACGAATTATAAAGATTGTTGCAAGACAGCAGGTTTTACAGAAAATAGACACAGAATTCGCAAGTACCTTGCGTGTTCGTTCGTGGGGCTATTCACCTCCGAATTGCGTATAATTTATATGTACGCGACGCCCCGGATGTCTAGTTTCTCTGTAGCATTGAATATTTTTTTAAGCAGTTGAATTCGATTTTATACAGATTTTATAAGGCAGCAAGGTTTTCGGAAAAGTGTAGAAAATTCAGAAAGTAGTTTTATCCTTGAAATTACCTATGTTTGATAATCGATTTCATTTCACTTAAGTTATTTAAATAAGAATCAAATCTGCAAGTTTTAAAGTGATAAGTCTAAATGTTATCTGATAATGATTTTTTATTTGAGTTCTTTACCGCTGCGACTCTAATGCAATTTAGCAAACAGCCCTCTTGGATGCATACAAGAGTGGGTGTTACAGGATGCATGCAAAAAACCAGATCAAAGTTCCATGACTGGATACGATTTTCCATTTTTACATGCATGTAAGCCTATTATAGGCTCCAAAAATTCATTAAAAATCAATCCTTCCATGATATCCAATGAAACTTGTAGGGGGTATTGGATATATTTAAGCGTGGATGCTTGCAAAACACCAGAACAAAATTCCATGCCTAGGTAAGATTTTCCATTTATTATTTTCATGCATGTAAGCCTATTATAGGAGACAAAAATCCATTTAATCAATTCTTCCAAGAAATACAATGAAACTTGGAGGGGGTTGTTGGATAAATTTAAGCGTGGATGCTTGCAAAAAATCAATAAAATTCTATGCCTAGGTACTATTTCCATTTTTTTCATGCATGTAAGCCTATTATAGTCTCCAAAAATTCATTAAAAATCAATCCTTCCATGAAACCCAATGAAACTTGGAGGGG